>JABUQX010113687.1:0-22500 GCA_015478945.1 Trachelipus rathkii
TCGTACGTGAACCACTTGTACAAAGAGAAAACATCATCTTACCTCCACTACACATAAAACTTGGTTTGATGAAAGAATTTGTGAAGGCCCGACCATGATGGTGAATGCCTCCGCTATATATGCTCAACGTTTACTGGTCTGAGTGACGAGAAGAAAAAGCTGGGATTATTTATTGTGATGGCCCAAAAATACGGAGCACTCCTCCGTGATGCTGCCCTTTTGCTACCACAATGACTGTGTTAGAGCAAGCGCAATGGAATGCTTTTTCAGAATGTAGCCAAGAATTTTTTCTTGGAACAGGAAAGCCGAGACAACTAATCAATTGTAACAGTGAACGTGCTAGACAGTTTTTCATTCTCATGAATTAGAATGAGTATAAAGTTGCACTACTTACATCTCACCTAAGAAAATTTCCGGATAACCTTGGCGATGTTAGTGATGAGCAGGGTGAACGCTTCCATCAAGATCTAAAGTTCATGGTAAGGATGTTACCAGGGCAAGTGGAATATCAATATGATGGCCGAATATTGTTGGAGCTTGATGAGGGATATTCCAGACGCTATGCACAGTAGATAGTCCTACGAAGGGAAAGTTCTAACATCGTAGGTATGTTTTACATTACTAAACCCATCTTATATTACATTCAGTCTGTTGTCCATATTACTCTTATTCATATTGTATTATATGTTTAACATATTTCTATCAAAGACATGTATCCATATCATTGTGATTTGTTTCTCTCCTTCATATATCCAATATATATATATATATATATATTTATATATATATATATATATTATATTATATATTATATAATGATATATAGTATAATATATATATATATATATAATATAATAATATATATAATATATAAAGGTATTTATATATATATATATATATATATATATATATATATATATATATATATATATATATATATATATATAGTATATATATTATATAGATATTTTATATATTATATATATATATAATATTATTATATTATATATTGTGATAGACCCTCTTGAAAAGGTAAGATCATAAATTTTACAAATTCTGTGTTACACATATCTCAGCAAATGCTTTTTGATATGAAAACCGATAACATTTGTTTGGAATCAGCACATCAATAATCAATTGCGAACACCGCGTCCAAGAAATTTCATGTTTACCAGTGTTTTACATACAAAGTATAAAACAAAACGTAAATAAAATTTTCTTACCTATAGCAAACATTCACATACTTAAAAATATTAATGAAAATTTGAAAAGTTCGTAGTTAAAGATATTAACCAAACTTCATTTGAGTAAGCTCTAAGGTTAAAATGACAGAACATTAGCAGTTCCCCATTTTCAGGGGATAACCTATTCTTGTGGCTTCATAAATATTTCCTCCTGCTCTAAATATTCTTTCACTTTCGATAATGACGGTGGAGCTGAAAGGTATTGTTATTGCTAGTTTTTTCAATTTCATAAAACTATTTCCAGTGTTTTTCCACCACAATTGAAAGGGACATATTGTATTCACTGGTCCAAAGTAGGCAAATTATATATTTGTTTATTTCTGGATGTAATTCCGTATGTGGCCTTTACTTTTATGTATAATAATCACATCGTCAGAAAGAATGGGACTTTCTTTTTCACTCTCACTTTCATTTTTTTTTTTTTTTTTTTTTTTGTTTTTTTTTTTTTTTTTTTTTTTTTTTTTTTTTTTTTTTTTCTGTATGACGATTTTGATGCAGCAATTTCTTTAAAATCCATTAAAGAAGTGAAATGGAACCTTCAGCTTCCCTTTCCCCACTACGGGAATCATCGTCAGCAGAAGAAGTCAGGAGCTAAATTTTCTGCTGCATTTCTTTCCATGCTCAACGACCATATTTTTTACTGTTTCATCTGATTCATGTTGAAACATTAGCTTGAATGGCAGATCTAAGAAAGTAGCTACACACAAAAGATTTATCACATAGAAACTTAGAAAGTCTTTTTTCTACTGATTTCTTAAGCTCTTCAACGAGTGTAATTATTCCACTGAAGCTTTTTGCTTTTAATTGCCTTATTTAAAAATAGATTATTGCTAAAATGGAAGGGATCACTTGGGCGTCTGTTACTTCACGTTTAATGCTTGTTTTAGTGATGTTGCCAATGCTCAAGTAAATGGAATAATTTTGCAACTGAAAATCAGTCAACATTTTCTGATTGCAATCAGCAGCGTATATGGATAGGGAACTTTTTGTTAAAACAATCTTTTAAGCATATCATAAGTTCTGTTCCAGCGCGTAGAAACGTCTTGAATTAATTTATGCTGCTTGACATTCAGCTGCATCTGTAAAATTTTAATCGTTGCAGCTGCCGTACTGAATGGTGAAAATGAGAGGATATGCTTCTGCAAGTAAATAAAATATCTTTAACAGACTTCCGACATAATATTGAATCGTGAATTCCATAGTTGCAACATGTGAATAAAACCTGAAATTGATAGCAAGCCACTCTCCTATACACTAGCCATGTTTGGTCGCATTATCCGTATCACACTAAGAATTCTATTTTCTAAGAATATTGAAAAATATCAAGCCTTATAGGATCTGCAAATGACAAAGATTTTCGCCATATTGGCTACAAAATTTGGCAATATTTTTTTATTTTTTTGGAAATAAGTTTCTAAAATTTCAATTTAAATTGAAATAACTTTCCCCTTTTGTTGACGTAATTTATTGTTTATAAAGTTCAATATTCGGCCGATAGTTCGGCAAAAGCCGAATACCGAATATTCGGTATTTTGGTCGAATAGGCCGAATACCGAATACTTACCTGAATATTCGGCACAATCCCTAATATATATATATTATATATAAATTATATATATATATATATATATAATATATATATATATATATATTATAATATTATATATATATAGTATATTATATATATATATATATATATATATATATATATATATACTATATATTATATATATATTATTAAAAAATAAAAAAAATAGGCCCCGAAAAAAAGAAAAAATTGGTTTGGAATAAAATTTTGGGAAGATTTTTGGGGGGGTGGAAAAAATTTTTTGAAGTGTATAACAAAGAGTTAATGGAGGGTATAGTTTTCCGAGGTTAAAGGAGAGCAATATTAGTACCCTTATAAAAGGTATAAGGGATAAGGGTAACTGTAAGTATCTAAGGTAATTACTTTATTGGAGCCGTTGTGGGGAAGATATATCTGGTTTTGTCGAAAGAGCGCGTCCGAATGACTGAAGGACTGATTTGGGGAAGAACAAGGTGCGTTAGAAGTGGTAGATGAGTGTGGATCAAATCTTTATATTGAAAAAAATGATTGGGATAATGAGGGAGGAGAAGAATAAATTGTATTTAGGAATTATGGATTTTGCAACAGGCGTATAATACGATTAATAGGGAAATCTATGGCAAGTGTTAACGGATATGGTGTTGTGTAAACCTCTGAAATGGAATCAAAAGTATGTATGACGATAGTGAAGCGTGTGTAGGAATAAATGATCCCGAAAGTGATTGGTTTAGATATTAAGCGGAGAAAGACAGGATGTGCTATGTCTCTTAGTGATCAATCTGTATAGGGATGAGGTTATGAAAGAATAGAGGTAGGGGTGACAAGGATAGTGTTAGAATGATGAAAAATGGAAGAGAATGGAAAGGGTGCCCTGCTTATTGTATGAAGATGATTTGGTTTGTGTGGCAAATCTGAAGAGAGTTGGAGATGGTAGAGAGATTTTGTAGGGTGTGTAAAAGGAGGGTTTGGATAGTAAATGTAAGATAAGAGTAAAGGTTGACGGTTGTGAGTGGGACGTCTCGATAGTGAAGTTATGTTCAGATGGTGAGGCAGCTGGAAAAAGTGTCCTGAATTAAATATTTAGGATTATGTTGGATGAAAAGGGAGCCTGATGATCGATGATAGTAGGAAGTTGTGAATGACTAAGGGTGCTGGTGCAATTAAATCGTTTTTGGGATGTAAAGGGACAAAGTCCTGAGTGCGCTAGGGTCTTTACATGAGGGTAATGTGTTACCCGTGTTAATGTATAGTAGTAGGACTATGGTCTGGAAATAAGAGGTATAAATTTAAAGTACAATGTGTTTCAGATGGACAATCTAGTGGCGTGTTAGGTGTGAAAACAAATGATAAAATGAGAATGAACGTATTAGAAGTTGTGTTGGTGTGGAGAATGGGTAAATGAGAGAATAAATGAAAGTAGTTGAGATGGTTTGTCATGTGAAAAGGATGGATGATTGTCGGTTCGTTAAACGGATGTATAGTGGTGGTGAGTATGTGGATCGACGGATGGGTGATCGATGAAAGTGGATGAGTCAGAAAAGGAATGTCTTGGAGGAGATAAATGTGAGTTTGGCAGAGCGAGAAGAAAAGATCATAACAAGTGAATGCGGGGTTTTTTGTGAGGAGGTAATGGTTGCAGCCACCTCGGCCAAGGATGACCCTACATTGACAGAATGTCATAGTGAGGGTCATCGCGTCCGTGAAGCTCTACTGTGGTTTTTGACTGAGACGAGTTCTCACTAATTGGTATAAAGGGGGCGGTAAGGCTGGGCTTTTCTTTTCTACTTGCTTCATATTATCTACTACTATTCTGTTGCATGTTTCAGCATCTCACCCCTAATCTACGGGGAGCTGTGGAGAGGTTGATGATGATCATGATGAAAAATATTGTATAGGACAGAATTATACTAGATATATATATAATATATATATATATATATGATATATATATATATATATAATATATATATATATATATATATATATATATCTATATGCAAGATTTCAAAAGTATTGTACTCTGTACTTGTACTTGATACCTTGTACTTGGAACAAATTCTAGAGTACTTGTACTTGTTACTTGTAGTGGTTGAGGGCTATACTTGTACTTGAAAACTTTGAAAAATGTACTTGAACCCAAGCTTATATATATATTAGTATATATTATATATATATATATATATATATATTATATATATATTATATATATATATATATATATATATATATATAATATATTATATATATATATATATGATTATATATATATATATATTATTTTTGTTCTTCCTGTCATTTACTTTACTAAGTCTGGTAAAATCTACCTGCAAATTTAGAACAAATGTAAAGGTATATATACTATTATATATAGGTATATATATATATATATAATATATATCAGTAAATATTTTCGTAATATATGGATGATAATATAAATATTAATTATTAAAAATATCATTTTAAAATAAAAATAATAAATTATAACTATTATATATATATATACAGTATATATATTATATAAATTATATATATTATATTATATATATATATATTACTTATATATATAATATGTATATATAATGTGTATATCTTTATATATAACATATCATATATATATTATATATATGTAAAGCATTTTTCTTTAAATTTATATTTTTTTAGTTTTTTCGCATATATATATATATATTATAGTAATATATAATATATATATATATATATGATTATATATATAATATATATATATATCGTATATATATATATAATATATATATATATTATATTTATATTATATATATATATATTATATATATATATATATATATATAATGTTTGAAGACCTGATTAAACTGCGAGTAGAAAGTGGTGATGTGGAATTGAAAGAACATGTTCAAGGATAGAAGAATGCCATCTGGACGTCTCCGATGATTCAAAATGAACTTATCAAACTAATCATTAAAAACATGTTTGCCTGGGATGCAAAAAAATTTGGATGCCTACTCCATATTGGCCGATGAAACTGCTGATTTGTTAGGCAAAGAACAATTATCTATACAATTAAGGTTTTTCGATCTTTAAAAAATGATTGTTCGAGAAGAATTTCTGGGGTTTGAAGTTCTTGAAGGGTTGGATGGTAAAAACATTGCCAATACGATTGATTTGTTTTTAGAAAAAAAAGGTTTGGATCCGAGTCTATTCGTTGGTCAGGGGTACTACGGCAGGTAAAGAACATGGAGTTCAAAAGAAACTGCGGGAAAAATATAAAGAAGATTATATTTTCACTGTGTAAGCCATCCTGTTTACATATATACATACTTTGGATAAACGTAACGATATATAATAAAAATAAAAATCTTTCATCAGAAAGCAAAGCTAAGGGTGAAAACATAGTGGAGCGTCGATGCTATAGTGTAGCGTTGAGTCCAGACAAATAAATAACAAACTTCCATAGGGCCGCACATAGTGAGGCTTCAAGCATTTCGTCATGCATCTGTGTGAATCTTCAGCAGGGATTTCTCTTCGGGCGGGATTTTATTTGACTCTTTAGAGTGATGCCAACCCTTAAAAGTTTGAAAGGCACAGTTTAATAAAAAAAACAGATTTGACAGAAATATGCATTAAAATGCCTAAAAATTAATAATAAAAAAACAAGTTAGCTCGTTTCTTGCATATTATTGGTGTTACATTAACTTACAAAAAAAATAGATTTAATAACAGACAATTTAAATTGGCAGTACTTTTGGGACGGGGCTTTATTTGATTCTTGTAGAGATGCCAACCCTCGAAAGTTTGAAAGGCACAGAGTTTAATTAAAAAAAACAGATTTGACAGAAATATGAACTAAAATACCTATAAATTAATAAAATAAAATAAAAGCTGCCTCGTTTCCTGCATATTTTTGGTATTAAATTAACTTTAAAAAATACGTTTAATAGAGACAATTTAAATTGGCAGTACTTTTTTTGGGCGGGGCTTTATTTGAATCTTGATAGAGATGACAATCTTTAATAGTTTGAAAGACACGAAGTTTAATTAAAATAACCAAGTTTTGACAGAAATATGGGCTATAAAACCTATAAATTAATAAATTAAAAGAAGTTAGTTCGTCTCCGCATACTATGGTATTAAATTAACTTAATTTTTTTTTTTTAAAATTTTACTTTTTTTAAAAAAAAAAAAAAAAATAAAAAAAAAAAAATAGTTTTAAATGAGAGACCATTTTAAATTTGACAGTGCTGCTTTTGTATGTTACAGAATCGTAAATAAATTTTCTTAATTATATTATAATAATATAATATATATCATATATATATATTATATTATATATATATTAATATATAATTAATATATATAATATATATATATATATATATATATATATATATTATATATATATATATATATTATATATATATATATATATATATATATATATATATATATATATATATATATATATATATATATATATATATATATATAATGAAGGATATATATATATATTATATATATATATATATATATATATATATATATATATAATAAATATAGTGATAATTGAGTTTAGAGCGACAACTATCATCAATCCATACTCTCTCACACCGCATATTTCAATATTGAGTTATTTACTAGCCGATTTACGCCTTGATCAAACTAATTCAGATGCAGTGGAATATAAAGAGTAGATAACAATCTAATATATCTACATGCTCCTTCGTGGTTGATTCATATGATCTCACACGAATCCAAGTTGTTATGTCAGAGTGCGGAATAATTACGTTAAAGTATATACATATAAATATTATACAAACAAACGAGAAAATAAACACACACGAGACAGAAAAAATAATATGTACCAAAATCACTCACACTACGCATATCACGAGCGGTTAGGAATGTAATTTTGGAATCCTGGAAATATAGTATTTCTGTATAAGAACATAAAAAATTATTAGTATAAACAATCTCTAAATTGAAGATAAAACAGTGTGATGAAAATATGCATTTAGAAGCCTATTTCGAGACCTCTCTTATTGCGTTATTAGCACTTTATTAATTTTTTTTTTTTCTTTTACTTAAATATCAGACACCCAAAGGTGCGTTATATACTCGCCACCCTGGGATTGATCAGGTAGTTCGGAAGATCATATCTCAGGTTTCTCGGTGGTAATCTCCGGAGTGGATCGATGAGAGTAATGCGTCTCTTCCACTGCCCTGTCGTGGTGTGATTCGTGCACAGAAGAGCCACTCCGCACCCTCTCTGCGTTTTCTGGGTGTGAGTCTGTGGTGTATCATCTTCCACCCTCCCGCATACGGATGTCTCGAGCAAGAGACTCCCCTCCGATTTCCTCCCGATCGCTCCGTAGTCTTATTTATATAATTTTTATTTTACTCCATCTTCATTGTTGATGTCTCAGCATCTTTCTTCTCATTAACAAGAGATATTGTCACCTTATAGTGCAGATCTACATTCTCTGCAGTGTAGTCAGATTCACTTCGATTGAGAGGTTTTGTGTCATAATATGTCTTACTCCTATGTTTTCTATTTTCTATATTTCCTTTAGATCTCTTACCGCCTATTTGTGCGCATAAGTCATTCTCTAGAATTTGTATAGTCACTATTTTCTTTGCTAACACTATCTCTCTCGCTCTCTCTTCGGTGACATGTAATTCGAGATGATATTACTGCGCGTCAGCATCTAACACAGAAGATCATCAACCACTAGCATTTACTTAATATCAAAACCTATCCGTAATTTTAACTATAATTTTCAATCATAATGTTAATGAACTCTCACGGTAGAAAAAGATAAAATATCGATTGAGAATCTTCAGATACTCATGAGTCGATCGTATACTTTTTATAAAGATTTATTATTAGTTTTCACTAAATATAGGACGGTAGATAGGAATATATTATAGTGATTATAGATATATATAGTAGCGTTTGAGCATTCACGTTAGTCGTATGTGAGTGATTTAGAGAATTTTTCATTTGCAGGCGTATTCTGACGTGCTATTAGAGACAGTGCTCTTTGATTGTAGTATGATGGACGCTTTTGATTTGAATGAAGACTCTATGCTTCTTGTGCATGATATAATATCAGTAGTTTCTCCAATTCCTCCAAGGAAGATATCAGTCATCATACTATTTCGTTTTTGTTAGCCTTAACCATTTTCTTATTATTGCGTCTTATTTCTCTTCAGTTAATACAGAGACGTTTCTTTTTAAATCTAGGTTAAACTAGTTTTTCTTTCCTATATTTAAAAAATTCTCATGAAAGGTTATATTCTCATGCGCGTATTTCTTGTTCTCTGTTTAAAACGGAATATCTAAAAAGTTTCTGTGAATCAAAACCTTCGATCTTTCGCATTTTGTTAGAGTAGTGAAATCTTTATAACTACAACACGATAGAAATACTATTTCAGAAAATTCGGATAAATATATCTACTATTAGCTTTTATGCCCACCTCGACCCAGACATCCCCGATTTAGATCTTGCACATAAATGAAACCCCAGCTGATTATTTAATAAATACTCTTAAACTCTCGATTAGTATTTAATTTTTTAGGTTTGAAGTATTTGTGATTTTCGTAATATTGTACTGAATTTTCCTCAAGGGGATAATTCTTTCAAACAAATAATTGACGAGCGAAATCAAATTGCAGGAGTAAGTATTAAGGTCTCTTCTTCTACAGTTTTTTTTTCTTATCGCGTAAGTCTTGCTGTGATGTATATAGCGTGCTAGATGATTAAAATTGTCGAGTTCCACAGAGTGAGAAGCGCATAGAGAAGGTATGGACTTCTATATTTCGATTGCAGTATCTTCTTTAATGTCATCTCGAGAGTGTCATTAAAAAAGTGACGAGACACATAATGACAAACAATCTTCTGTATATTAAAGATTTTCTATGTCTCTTTTCGTATGGCTTCAGACGAAAGTAACTGTACGCACTTCTTTAGTGCTATGAGAATTTATGCAGATGTGAGGATGAGAGAGTTGAGGGAGAAAAGAAAAAGGAACTGAAAGAGTTTGTATATTTAGTAATAGTGTAAAAGAATGATGAATAAGAAACTTGTAAGAGTATATAAAATAAATAGAAATTTGTTATATGAAATTTCATATGAGAGTGTTTAAGAAATAAAAAGTTTGTAAAGATAGAATGAAGTGTAGATTAGATCGAGGTATTTGGGATAATTATTGGAATACGGAAGAGTAATCAGAAGAAGGTTGGAAAAGGACAGACGTGAATAAAATGACCTTTAATCACGCTTATAGATGCAATTGTTGTGAAGCGAGAAAATGTTATTAGCATAGATTAGAAAAGCTGTAACGTGAGAAAAGGTTGTTTTATTATTGTTGCGAAGTATAAACAATGAATGTAGACAAAAGGCCGTGAGAGTGAGTCTCGTCAACTGGAAATGAGTCATGCGTTTTAATATTTCTTTAAGTCAAGAAATATATATATCTTCTCTGAATTTTTAAGAAATAATAAAAAGATATAATTTCAATTATAACTGCTTGTGTATACTAACGACCTATACTAACGTGTTTTAATTCTTGTCTCCTCATCAGCGATTCGAATGACGTGGTGCGTGTGAATTCATCAAACTAAAAACTAAGTTATACAAAGAGCGCAGTTATGACCATTTTTATGCTTGAAAGTTTAATAAAGACACATGTAAAGAATAACGTTATTATTGATAAAAAAACTTTTCATAAGCGCCTAATTTTAACAGCTATTAAGTATTTAAAAACAGCAAAAATGAGTGAGAAAGCTAATTGAAACAGCACAAGGAGATATAATTAAGTATATGATGTGAGAATTGATTTTATATACAGAGCGCTTTTGAAGACTTATTATATTATTCGAACGGGTTAAAAAGAGAATACTTTATGTATTTTCTAAAAAGGCGAATATTTTATTCACGTCTATACATAAATGAATTCTGAGGTGTGTTGTGGAGAAAGTATACTACTCTCCTAAATTAAAAATTTTTCAATTCTCTTGCTTAATTTGACATTTCTGACACTAGCTATACTCAATGATATTCTGTGAATCTATATTGAAATAGTGGTATTGTAATGAGGATAGATACCGAAGAAGGTATAACTAATTGGAAGGTCACCATCGATGAGTCGAGCGACCTACGTGCAAATGTAGTGAACAGCACGGAATGCGATTTAATTAATCTCTGAACGAGTGCCCGATCTTTTGTATTGAGAGGTGAGACTGTAAGTAATGAGAGACTCTCAGAAGTAGTGCAAAAGAACTCCTATCAACACGACATAGGAAAGATGAGAGAGAGAATGTCTCGTTTCACGATACAGCGTAGACAGAGAGAGCTAGTCAACGCAACAGGAGTCTGGTCGAGCATAGCCATCCGAGAAAGAATTTTTAAAAGCTTAATACTACTAGATTAATATCTTAGGATGAAAGCTTTGGAATCTGCTATTCAATCACATTCGATCAATTCAATGACTGTATAACATTGAATTGAATGCATTATAAGCTCAGATAAATTTGAATATATATTTTTAAATCTCATAAATAAATAAATTATATTTTAAAAAAAGTGAATGAGCTCTGATAGTGATAGAGGAGCGGATAGGTATAATATTCCCATATCATAAACATCAACAACCTTAGTTCACTCTAAATCTTGCGGTAATTATCTACATCCCTATACCTACACTATGTAATAATAATGACTATGTTCCATATAAAGACACGTAAACCCGCGAAATAGCTTATCTTTGTATGAACGAGATCGTTCTCATAGATCGCATTTTTTTCTTCTGCTCTAACACCTTTTCGATTATCATGCTCAAATACAGAGATGGGGCAACTTTATGAAATAAGCACATGTATTCAATAAATTGCAGGGAGTTAGTTAAACTAGGCTCGTTTAATATATTTATAGAACATTGACAGTGTAATATGCGCGATACGTAAACACTTTGGAAGTCAATCTCCAGAATCTCTTAAACAGCTGCCTATATGGACGTGCCACAAAGAAAATGTCGCCAAACATGAAGGAACAGTTTTTGCAACAACGTCAGTTCGAGGACATCATGAACGGAGCCGAGATGAGCAGCAGGAATATCGGGCAGGGACTTCGCTCACACACCCTTTCTGGTCCTCTCTGTCGGCTCGCACGCCCCCTTAAAAATACTTAAAAAATAAATAAAAATAAATTAAACAAATTAATGATAAAAAAAGGAAACTTGTGGCTAACTGCGTAGCCAGCTCCTTCTACGGAGTTTTTAGCTAAACACGTGACACTGCAGGAATTTGCAATAGTAGCTTTTCGAGATTTTCGATTTCATGTCTTTCTTAATGCTAAACTTCCTTTTAAAGGTAAGACCATATATTAGTATATAATAATTATATATATATATATATATATATATAGATATTATATATATATATATTATATATATCTATATATTATATATATATATAAATATATATAGATAATAATATATAAATAACCAATTATCATATATATATATATATATATATATATAATATATATATAATATATATATATATAATATATATATATATAATATATATATAGATATATATATTATTATAGTATATATATATACCCAGTTATTTATATATATATTATATATTAATATATTATATTAAATATATATATTATATATATATAGTATATAATATATATATATATATTATATATAGTAGAGATTATTATTATATATGTAATATATAATGATATAGTACATCAATACTTGAAGT
This sequence comes from Trachelipus rathkii, assembly GCA_015478945.1. NCBI lineage: Eukaryota > Metazoa > Arthropoda > Malacostraca > Isopoda > Trachelipodidae > Trachelipus > Trachelipus rathkii. The sequence continues at coordinate 12,581 of JABUQX010113687.1, forward strand.
TGACTCTAGTAGTTATAAGGGCGTTATATATAAAGAATCAGTTAATAGAGTAAATAAGTGACTAGAATGCGAAGGAATAAAATATATCTTATATATCTAATATTACATGAAAAATCCGAACTGGTCAAATTATATAATTACATTAAATACATAATTGATTTATTCTTTTTCATCCTTCAATATTACAAAAAATATTGGTACTCTTCTATAGCCATTTTTATTTACGAGCACTACGGTATTTGCTCTCCCTTAACATATGCATAGTATTGAATTGAGTTTATCCTTTTTGTAACCTTTTTAAAACTTTACATAATATCTTTCATATATAATTAATAAAAAAGCTTGTATGTAAGAGGCCAAACCAAGTAGACATATTCTTTACTCATTTTAGCCCATATGGCCATAACGCTAGCACCTCAAGAGCAGGAAAAAAGCATCCAACCTAAGTTGTGTCAGTCCCGTATCCCATTCCTAGTTGCTGCAAAGAAATAGCTTATACCGAAAACACATAATTACTACCCACAATTCAACATATCAGACTATCTTAAAGAGAGCTTTGAAAACCGAAATATAAATTAGGATAATGCCAGCCCAATAGTCAATGACCGTATATAAGATCCCAATGACATTCCATTTGTGTACACCTTACATATGTCTATGAACATGGCTGCGTCTTCTAATCTTTGATCCTCCCTGTCTACTTAGTACTCTCTTCGGAGTATCTTCTCATTTCATATCATCCATATACTACGACCTTCGTTATCTGTTCACTTTCAAATAATTAAACGCAAACTTTTATCTCCAACCTCCCGGTCCACTTCATTATATACACCAACTTATCTTCATTCTAGCTCCTACACGTTAACTACCCTTTACGGATGCGCAGACACTTCTATTCTCAAAACGTTTGTCATTTATTTTACTACTATAGTTATTTTATAAATTAGAACCTACCTAACCGCTGGTTATATACATATATATTACTTTAGATATATAGTAGTAATGTATTATTAATCAACTCACGTATAATAATATTACTATTTTTCACTTGTCTAGAGTGTGATATATATTTCATGTTCTTCAGTATTAACGTAAATATATATACTATATTAGGCAATCTATTATAATGTTTATTTCAACTATTTAGATTTCTACGATAATTGACATTTCATTCTTATTAGTATGGCAAATAACACATATAGTTTCTCCCAGACCCCCATACATAACAAATTCAATACTATTCCATCTGATTTAGAGATACCTCTTTGAATTATAAACTTAGCACACTCTAACTCCTAGAGAGAATATATTAAATATCCTTTGATATTCTCTCCTTCACATACATACTAAATAAACAAATCTATTCACCATCACATCTTATCTTATATATCTATTTTTGAAAAACACCTCACATGTACTATCAATCTTATACTTCAATTATTTCATCACCTCTCATGCCTCTCTCCTTTCCCGCCGCGGTCTATACCCTCCCTACGAAGCACAGCGAACCTCGCCTCTTAAGGATTAGAGACTTCTAAATAGATAACATACCGTTGAACTTCTCTCACCAATAAAGGTGGATGTGTGACTCATGCAATAATGACTCGATTTCCATCGTCACATCGATAATATGAGCCAGGCATTTTTCTACGAGTTAGTCTGACGTATTATTATGATAATAACAAAGTCTCAGATCAGTTTTGTACAAAACTTACTCTGTGTTACTCCCCTCCGTATCTCAAATCCTTCAAAACACTCAATCTCTCTCCTTGTCGTTTCACATCATCTGTCGATCATTTTTAACTTTGTCAATATATACTCTGTCCATCTTTTTAGTTACATCCTATGATATTACTATTTATGCAATAGGACTTCAATTGTTTCACTTTTTTTTGTCTGATAATCAAAATAATATATTTACAGTATAAGTATATAATATATTATAATATATAATAATATTAATATATAAAGATATATAATGTCTTAATTGAGTTAGATCGATTATATTTATTTTATTGAGATGAAAATCTTTATTATGAGCTTGAATGTACTGAGAGGTCGAGGAAGATATTTAATGATCACGTATTCTTGATGATAATTAAAAGATCGTTAGTTTATGTTTGATTGGGATATTTGTTGTGTGACTTTAGATGCATGATTATAAAACATTCATCACTCGCTCTCAACTCCATATTAATTCTCCAAAAACTGACAATAGTTATACATAGGATAAAAGCACAGAATCACCATTGTTGGGAGACATGCTGATCAACAATGTGAGTAGTAGCGCTTTGAAAACCACATGTATGCTTGCATTATATAGGAAAATATTTTGTAATAAAGGAAATAACCAAAGAGAAAGAAAGAAATGTTAATATTGAATTCGGATTCTCCGAACAGATAACTTATCGTCAAATGTCTCGGTAACTAAGTTCTCCTCGAAAATGTGCTAAATTTTGTAAGTCTATATAGGTGGTTTGAATTAAGAAGTGCTTAAATGTAAAGAAAGCTTGAAGATAAAAGAAAACATTAAAATTTGCAAGAATATGATGAGGAATTGAAAACGGAACACAGGGGACTTTTCCATAACCCCGGTTAGGGAGGCCCCGGAGAAACCCGCCGACACCAAATAAAACCAAAGAGCGGGGTTCCCCGGAGACCCCTCCCCGGAGGGGATATTATCAGACCGTTGTTCCCCGGAGGCGAGAGACCCGAGCTCCTGCCATCCGTGCGGTATACCCTTGGGTATCTTTAGTAAAGAAAAAAAAGCCAAAATTCTAATTAGAAAAGTCTACTTATTATTAACGAGTAACCAATTAAAAGGTCTGCTAAATAGGCCTCTAATCATATTACTATAATATAACAATAATATTTTTTTATTTTTTTATTTTTTTTACATTTTCGCTATCTAAAATTTTACCAGGATTCCAAAAATGTATTCCTTTTTCGCTGTAAGCTATTGTAGTTTTTGAGGTGTTTTTTTTTCATGAACTCAGGAATGGGATACGGGACTGACAAATAGGTGATTTTTTCCTCTTGAGGTGCTGGGTTATGGGTATGGTAAAATTTCTCTTTTGCTTTCTTCAATGCTTTATTAATTATATATGAAGGATATTGTAAAGTTTTAAAGGTTACAAAAAGAAAACTCAATTCATCTTGCAATGTTGAAGGGGAGCAAATCCGTAGTGCTCGTAAAAATAATGCAGAGAGGGTACCAATTTTTGTATTGACGGGATGAAAAGAATACCAATGTATGTAATTAATATTTGCCGTCGGTTTTCTGTATATTGAAAAGATTAACCTTAATTTTTTTTTTAATGAGAGACCATTTAAATTTGTAGTACTGCTTTTTGCTATGGCTACAGAATCGTAATTAAATTTTTATTATTATATTATATATATATTAAAAAAATATATATATATATATAGGAAATATATATAATATATATATAATATATATATATATATATATATATATATATATATATATAAATTTCATAAGTTTAAACATTTCCAAAATATTTTTCTATATTTTTATTAATTATAAAATATATATAGATTTAAGCTTTTTATATATATTATAGATATATATAAATATATATTATATAATTATTTTATATATATAATATATCATATATTACTATATATATATATATGGTATAATTGGGTTTAGAGCGACAACTATCATCAATCAATATCTCAAAAACTACAATAGCCACAGAGAAAAGGAATACATTGCGGAATGCCTTGTCAATTTAGGGGGAAAATGTAAAAAAAAAAAAAAAAAAAAACAAAAAAAAAAACAATATATCTCAAAAACTACAATAGCTACAGAGAAAAGGAATACATTTTTGGAGTCCTGGTAAAATTTTAGATAGGAATATTTAATTGTTATAATATATTTAATTTGAAACAATATCATTATTTGTTAATAGATTTTTTTATTGTTTTATTGTTAGATTTTTTCACGACTCACACTTTCAATAATAGTATGATTAGAGAGAACCTTATTTGAGCAGACCTTTTATTGCGGTCCTTACTCGGCCTGTAAGAATAGAAGTAGACTTTCATATTTAAAGTTTTGCTATTTTTTTCTTTTACTAAAGAATCACCCAAGGGTTATACGCAACCATGCAGGAGTCGGGGTCTCTTCGCCTTCCGGGGAACTAACGGTGTATGATAGATTCCCCCCTCCGTGGGAGGGTCTCCGAGAACCCCGGTCTTTGTATTTGGGGTCGTCCGGGGGTTCCTCCGCCCCCTCCCCTACGGCGGTATGGAAAACGTCCCCCCTTGTGTTCCCCGTCGGCTCGAGCCCCCTTAAAAAAAAAATAACGCCAATATCTTATTTTATTTATTTAGTTTATTTATTATTTTTTTTACATTTCCTGAACTAAAATTGTCCAAGGATTCCAAAAAATGTATTCCTTTTCGCTGTAGCGATTGTAGTTTTTTTTTTTGATTTTTTTTTCATTTTTTTTTTTTTTTTTTTAATTTTCGCCCTAAATTTGCCAGGATTCCAAAAATGTATTTCTTTTTCCTGTAACTATTGTAGTTTTAGATATGGATCGATCATGTTGTCGCTCTAAACCAAAATATCACCATATATATAATATATATATATATATATATATATATATATATATATATATTAATATATATATATGATATATATAAAAAAAATATATATATATATATATCTATATTATTATATATATATATATATATAATATATATATATATATATATATATATATTAGAAGAGCAATAAAGAGAACTTATACGAATAGTTTATGCAAAGTGAAGACCCAGATGGACGATGGAGATTGGTTTGAGGTTGATACGGGGGTGAAACAGGGTAGTGTTCTCTCTCCGATTTTGTTTATCCTGTTCGTGGACTATTGTGGAAAAATGGTCCAGAGACGAGTGGAGGGAACTGTCTTTGGATACGCAGATGACCTTTCGTTGGTGGCGGAATCAAGGGAGGCTCTGCAGAGATTTATTGCAGTGTGGGATGAGGAGTTGAGGGAGAGAAGAATGAGGATAAATAAGGAGAAGACTGAAGACTGAGGTGATGTTGATAAGTAAAGAGGATGAGGAAATGAATATTAGAGTGAGGGATCAAGAATTGAAGCAGGTTGATCAGTTTAAATACCTTGGAGTTTGTTTCGGGGCGGGAAATGTTATTAGCATAGAATTGAATAGTAGAATATAAAAGTTGAATAATACATTAAGATTGCTATATCCGTTAATACGAGACAGAAATATCCCTCGAAAGGTGAAAATAGTAATATACGTGTGTATACTACGACCTATACTAACGTATGGTTGCAAAGCGTGGGCTTTAATCACAAAAACTAAGAGTAAGATACAAGCGTTTGAAATGAGGGTGTTGAGATCCGTAAAGGGAGTTACGAGGAGGGATAGAATGAGAATGGTTTAAACTTCTCCTATGATGGGTAAGAGCTGAATTTATTTCGTCGGAAATTAAATCGTGTTTGTGCTGGCTTATACGAAGAAGTACTACAGATGGAGGCCAGATGGAAGACGCAGCCAGTCATGACATGGGATCTTATATACGCATTGACTATTGGTGGCATTTCTAAATTTATTTGGTTTCAAAACTCTTTTAAGAGGTAGTGTATTTGATGGGGTAGTAACTATGGTATTCGGTATAATTTTCTTGATGAACTCAGGAATGGGATACGGGACTGACAAATAGGTGATTTTTTCCTCTTGAGGTGCTAGGTTATGGCCATATGGGTATGGTAAAATTTCTCTTTTGCTTTCATCAATGCTTTATTAATTATATATGAAGGATATTGTAAAGTTTTAAAGGTTACAAAAAGAAAACTCAATTCATCTTGCAATGTTGAAGGGGAGCAAATCCGTAGTGCTCGTAAAAATAATGCAGAGAGGGTACCAATTTTTGTATTGACGGGATGAAAAGAATACCAATGTATGTAATTAATATTTGCCGTCGGTTTTCTGTATATTGAAAAGATTAAATTGTCATTAGAAGACCATTCTATCTTAGTGTCCAAAAAAGGCAACGACTTATCGTTAGGAATTTCTATAGTAAATTGTAGGTTGCTATTATATGAGTTAATAAACTTAAGAATATCCTGTGGGTTTTTTTGAAGAGGAATTGCACTGAATACGTCGTCGACATATCTGAACCAATGAAGATTTGTGAACAACGGATGGGGGAAAAAATGATATTTCTCCACCAGCTCCATAAACAGATTGCTAATAATCGGGGAGAGCGGCGCACCCATACTTAGACCTTGCTTCTGTTTGAAATAGTTGGTATTATAATGAAAAAAGTTATGATCCAAAGTTAGGTTAATCAGTTGTTTTATCAGGGCAAACGGGTATGCAACAGTACACTGAGAAACTTGTAAATGGTGTTCTAGAAGGGACAATGCTAATGGAACTGGTACGGACGTAAACAATGAAACTGCATCAAAACTTACAAAATGAAATGCCTGTGGGTTGATATTTTTGATTTTTTCTTAAGTTTATTAACTCATATAATAGCAACCTACAATTTACTATAGAAATTCCTAACGATAAGTCGTTGCCTTTTTTGGACACTAAGATAGAATGGTCTTCTAATGACAATTTAATCTTTTCAATATACAGAAAACCGACGGCAAATATTAATTACATACATTGGTATTCTTTTCATCCCGTCAATACAAAAATTGGTACCCTCTCTGCATTATTTTTACGAGCACTACGGATTTGCTCCCCTTCAACATTGCAAGATGAATTGAGTTTTCTTTTTGTAACCTTTAAAACTTTACAATATCCTTCATATATAATTAATAAAGCATTGAAGAAAGCAAAAGAGAAATTTTACCATACCCATAACCCAGCACCTCAAGAGGAAAAAATCACCTATTTGTCAGTCCCGTATCCCATTCCTGAGTTCATCAAGAAAATTATACCGAATACCATAGTTACTACCCCATCAAATACACTACCTCTTAAAAGAGTTTTGAAACCAAATAAATTTAGAAATGCCACCAATAATCAATGCGTATATAAGATCCCATGTCATGACTGTGGGACTGTGCAGGAATTATATATAGGCTGAAACGCGCATAGATTTAAATAGACCGTAAAAGCCAAGCAATCAAACCGATTAATTTCCGACGAAATAAAATTCAGCTCTTACCCATCATAGGAGAAGTTTAAACCATAAAATAAATATCGACAACATGGAACCTGTAATTTTTGTATCAGACAATAAAAAAAGGAAACTAATTGAATCCTATTGCATAAGAAATAGTAATAATTATAACAAAATGGCAGGAGAAGTAAATATAGATGTAGCACAGAATTTAATAATGAGGGATACAAGATTTTACAAAAAGATCGACAATAAACTAAATAAACAACAACCATCCAGTCAATAAACATATCATCTTTGGAGTCACATCAACGTAGAAGTCTTCGTTTTATTTTAAGCTCACCTGAAGAGGCCGTGCTGGAAGCCGGCGAAAGCTAGTGAGAAAAAATTAAATATTTGTTAATTTTTTTAAATAATATAAATATGTGTGTGAATAGTTTTTATGTTATGTTAAAACAATAAAGTTTAAATTTTAAGAAAGTGTGTAATTATACAAGGGAATTTATATATTATATTATATATATTATATTAATATATATATATATATCCTTATATATATTATATATATATATATATATATAGTATTATATATATATATATTATATATAGATTATATTATATATATATATTTGGGGCCGTGGCTTTATTTGATCTTGATAGTCGATAGAGATGTCAAGCTTAAAAGTTTGAAAGGCCACGAAGTTTAATTAAAAAGAAACAGATTTGACAGAGAAATATGCATTAAAAACCTTTAAAATAATAAAAAACTAACAAGTTAGCTCGTTTCTGCATATTATTATCTTAATTAACTTGAAAAAAGAAAAAAAGAATATTATTTTACTGAGAGACATTTAAATTGCAGTTACCTGCCTCTTGCTATCGCCTATAGAATCGTAATTCAAATTTCCATTATATATCATACATTTCTTGCTATCCTGAAATAAAAAAAAAAATTATATAGCTATATATATATATAATATATATATATTATATATATATAGATAGTATATATATATATATATATGTATATATATATATATATATATATATATATTGTATAATATATATATATATATATATATATTATATTATATATATGATATATATAAATATATATATATATATATATATATAATATATATATATATATATATAGTATATATATACAATATATATATATATATATATATACACGTATTATAGATAATTTAAAAACTTGCTATATATTCTATATATATATATATATATATATATATATATATATATATATATATATAATACTAATAATATATATATTATATAATATATATATATATATATATATATATATAATATATATATATATATATAACGTTACGCATTTAACGAAAGACTTCGTACGCCTGGCAGCATATACATAAGAGCGTTACAGCATATGGTTCCAAATATTTTTATTAAAAAAATTTCAAGCAGTGTCACACGAAAATATTTATATTATTTAATTCGTATCTTTAAATCCGGATTTATCAATTTTTTTTGCTCATTTCAGCGATATTTTTATCTTAAAATTTTAGATTTTAATTTCCCTTCCGAATCGAGTAAACGGCACGTGATGTAAGAAACATCAAGTAACTAGTTTAAAAAGTTAGCCAGAACCTTCCATTTGTACAGTTATTATTAATATATCTCTCCACAAATTATTACGTGTTATTATTTAAGCAATTTTTTTTCTAATGTCTTAAATAAAGTTCATATTTAATAATTTAATCATCTGGTAGTTATTTAAAAACTTTTAGCAACCTACACACACATACACACACACAGACCACACACACACCACACAACAACACACACACCACCAACACACTCTCTCCTCCTCTCACTATATATATATTATATATATATAATATATATATTATATATAAGTATATATATATATACTATATATATATTTATAATATATAAATATATTTGTTCTTGTTTTTTTTTGTTATTTAACAGTTGTCTACACCCTCACGGGCGAACGTCCATTCAAGGAGGGGGTGTTGCACGCCTCAGAGGTACACAACTAACGCCAAAATACGCAGATTGAGCACGAGCCGCACTCCTTGAAGTGCGGGAGATTAAATTCAGCAGAACATACAGAAGATGGAAGAGACACAGAACAGAGGTGGCAGGAAAGAAGAAGCACCGCAGCGAACTAGCCTGGAGTTGCCAATATCCACACAAAACTCATGCGCCGACACAGCCACCCCTTGGCTTACGAGGCGTCGTAAAGGTGGTAGTACGCGAGTGACAAGTTCCTTCGAGCACCTGCCGCTGTGGTACCTATAGAAAGACATAAAGCAACAACATCGCGCCGCAAAGATATATATATATGTATAGAATTTTTTTTATATATATAATGATATATATATATATATATATATATATAATATATATATATATAGATATATAATAATATATATATAATATTATATATATATAATATATATTAGTTGTTAAATATTGATAATCGCAATTATTATTTAGATCTTAAATAAAGAACATAAAGTGGAAAGGTAAAGAATTGCTGCGAAATGAGAACAATATGCTCGATGCTTTACGACTGACTATCCTCATACCCCAAAAAAGTTGAGTTCAAGAACAGTATTAAAGCAACCAAGTTCCCTTCAAGGCGACATCACCAGGTGTCCAGCCTGTCCTATCCCTCGTTCTTAATAATATGTAGTTGTTAAATATTGTGTAATCGCAATTTATTATTTAAATCTTAAACAAAGAACATAAAGTGAGAAGGTAAAGAATT
>JABUQX010113688.1:5000-36542 GCA_015478945.1 Trachelipus rathkii
GGATGGGGCTGTGCCCAATCCATGAAAATTGACAATAGAAGGATGAAACGTGGTATACACCTTTCGTACGATGTAACATCGTTGCAAGATGAGGTTACATTATGCTTAAGCTCACATGGTGTCGGGGCTGGCCCCAAAATTTTGAATTGACATAGAAAGATGAAATTTGGAGAGCACTACAGAAGAAGAAGGGGTAAATAGGACTAGAGGAAGAGCAGGTTGCTTAAGTTGATCTCAAGGTCTTATTTTTAAAATATTGAATAACATTTTAAATTTTTTATTATTTATTTTTCAAGATTTTTATTTATTTTTTTTTTGCTTTATTTGTTTAAAACATTTTTATTTTTACATAAATTTTTATGCTTTTCAGGTTTATAAGTAAAAATTTTTTTTTTTTTGCATTTTTACACACTTTTAAAGCAGTAAATCATAAATCAGTAAATCAAACCACCACCCTACCCTCCCCACCCACCCACACCCCGTGATCTATTGATCTATAAATTCTTGATCTATTGATTCAGTCATATTTTGTAAAATAACATAAAAACTTTTATTCTTTTAATATATATAACGTAAAAAAATTACATTTTTAACACACCTAAGCAGTTAATTCAGTAATCACCGCACCATCTGGCCCCTCCCACTCCATCCATGATCTTTTGATCTATTGATCAAGTTATATTTGTATAACATAGCACAAAAACTTTTATTCTTTTATGTTTATAACGTAAAAACTTTGCTTTTTTACATACCCTAAAGCAGTAAATCAGTAAATCAAACCACCCACCCTGCCCTCCCACCCCTCCATGATCTATTGATCTATTGATTCAAGTCATATTTTGTATAACATATACTAAAACTTTTATTCTTTTTGTTTATAACGTAAAAATTTGCATTTTTGCACACCAAAATCAGTAAATCAAACCATCCATCCTACCCTCCCAACCCCACCCATGATCTATTGATCTATTGATCTATTGATTCAAGTCATATTTTGTATAACATAACACAAAACTTTTATTTATTTTTTATTTTTGTTTCAAAAATATATTTTTACTAAAACTTTTATTATTTTTGTTTATAACTGTAAAAAATTTGCGTTTTTAACATACCCAAATGCAGTAAATCAGTAAATAAACCACCCTCCTTACCCTTCCTCCCTCCTACCCACCTTACATGATGCTATTGATCTATGTTTCAAGTCACATTTCGAGTATCATTTTGTGTAAACATAACATGAAACATGTTCTTTACAGGGTTGTGGAGTCGGTTCAAAAATTTTCGACTGCCGACTCACACTCTTCAAAACTTACCGACTCAACTCCGACTCCGCTCCGACTCAGACCTCTTTGAAATTTCCGACTCGAACTCCGATCGACTCCCGACTTCCGATTCACCCTTTTGAAAATTACCAGACTCGACTGCCAACTCCGACTCCACCCTTTTGAAATTACCGACTTGCACTCCGATTCAACTCGACTCGACTCCGCTCCACGCTCTCATAAATTTACCGACTCCCGACTCCGCTCCGACTTCCCACCTTTTCAAAATTCCACTCCGACTCCACTCTCTTCAAACTACCGACTCCCCGACTCCGACTTCCGCGACTCCGACTCCGACTCGATTCCGACTCAGACTCCACTCTAACAACCCTGCTTTATACACTGATAACGAATTATTCTAAGTAAAAGTTTCAAGCATTAATAAAGCTAACATTAGCATCATTTGAACTAAGAAAATAATGTACAACAACAAACCTAACACCCTTTAAGCACGAATAAACTGCTAACATTAACAAAGTTCATACTAAAACAGTAAGTAACTAACATAGCATACAAAAGTGTACCTATTCCCACTTTGTCGAGCATATCTCTAACATATCATGTTAATTTTACATTAACATAGTAAATATTTAACAAAAATTTATTATATATATATATATTTCAATCTGAACATTTATGAATTTAAAATTATATATATAATATATATTATATATATATATATATATATATATATATATATATTTATATATATATATATATATATATATATTTATATATATATATATATATTTATATATATATATATATATATATATATAAATATATATATATATATATATATATATATATATATATATCTATATATATTATATCTATATATATATATATTAAACTTTTGTTTATATATATATATATATATATATATATATATATACATATATATATATATATATATATATATATATATATATATATATATATAATATATATATATTCTATTATCAGCCGGACTGGCAAGGTGGGGTCGGCGATTGCCGAGGGCCCCAGCCCAATGGGGCCCCGGAGAGGCCTCCCAAAAATGAATATACTACTTTATAATTAGTTACATCAGAGTAATTTGATTATTTATTTCTTAATAATCTTGCGCGCTTACAATCAATTTTAGGCAGTTTGCCCAGTTTGGTGATTGTAATGGAGCCTAATAACTTTTTTTTCGTGACGTTTCACATCGCTCAGTCTGTATTAGGGTTGTAGTTTAGTGCAGTGTAACAGTTTGTGTCAAATGAAAGTGTGTACAAGGTGGGCACTACTACGAAAGGGGAAATCGTGTGTATCCAAAGTGGGCACTACGAAGGGAAATGTGTGTACCATAGTGGCAACTACGAAAAGAAACAAAAATCTTAACGCTTAAAAATTTCAAAACGTTTAATACTAGGTCAACTATTCCACTTATCAGTCGCAAAGTCAGCTTTGAAGAGACAATAATGATTATAAAATAGGTAAAGTGAATTAATGTTTAATAGCTCACTAGGTTTAAATAAAATTTTGTGGGGTAACAGTGCATTATTTTATGTTAAAATTATTTCCTGTGATTCTAATTATATTATTATATTTTTTTTTTTTTTTTTTTTTTTTTTTTTTTTTTTTTTTTTTTTTTTTTTTTTTTTTTTTTTTTTTTTTTTTTTTTTTTTTTTTTTTTTTTTTTTTTTTTTTTTTTTTTTTTTTTTTTTTTTTTTTTTTTTTTTTTTTTTTTTTTTTTTTTTTTTTTTTTTTTTTTTTTTTTTTTTTTTTTTTTTTTTTTTTTTTTTTTTATTATTTTATTATTATTATATTATTATTATTTATTATTATTATTATTATTATATTCTTATTAAAGAGACTTATTATTATTATTAATAAATTCATTTCTTCAATTTAAAATTTTCCCAAAGACCAGTCAGGACCTAATATATATTATATATAATATATATATATATATAAGAATTTATATATAAAAAGAAAAAGCTATAAATTTATATGTCTCTTTACCAAATATATTGCTATATATATATATTAGTATATATAGTCCAATCAAGTATCTCATCATCAACGCTTCGCTTTTCGTATGCCTGCCGTCCATTTTACAGTATTACTTTTAAAAATCTGTTAAAATATATCGTACACTCGCAGCTACAGTGATTACATTTATTTTCAAAAACTGAAGATCGAATTTCACCTCCTTCAATTGAGTCTACTCTTGACACTTCGTCTTGTAGATATGAGAGGGAAGAAACTAGGCCTGCTTGCAATCAGCCACTATTAGATCGTCCTTAATTTAAAATGAATTCAGTAACGTCGGCTTCTCTCAGCAGTGATTCATCAAGAACTAATACCAGTTCTGACACAGAAAATGATGATGAAGAAAATCACCATGTGACGCCTGATGCTGCTCAGAATGCTGCTACGCAACAGCTTGGATGTTTCATCTGCCCCAACGAAAATGACCCAATTGGAATTAAAAAAGCTTTTATGATGAAGCACCCTATTCAAGTTAGTGAAGAAAAAGGAGCTAAATTGCCATTTTACCCTTCAAAACTTTTTACCGACATTTACCGAATTTTGATGAAATTCACTGAAAATGGTTATCATATTCGATTCGGCTCAACAGAGTATACTGCTGCAGTTGTATGGCTTTTGGAGGTAAATATAATAGAGATTCTACATTTATTACCGGACATGACTCTTCTCCTAAGCATATTTATAAATCTGTTGAAATTCACGAAGACTCTCGTTATCATCAACTCGCAGCGAAGGTAGCTTTTCAAAGCCAAAAAGGTCATGATATTTCAACTCTTCTGACTATTAACCAAACCAACAAGCGAGAAAGAGAAGTTCACACGAGAAGTTTGGTTGTTCAACGTTTAATTGTTATAGTTTTGTTTATTGGAAAACAAGGCATTGCGTACAGAGGGGATAAAGCAGAAGGGGCTTATACGCTTGACTCTACAGATAATTATGGTAATTTTGAAATGGTCATGTTGGTTGCAAATATGATGTGATTTTAGCAAAATCCTGTCCAGAAAGGCACAGGAAAGTTATATAAAGACGGGACTGGACGAGGCTTTGTTGACATTTTTTGTCAAAAACGCTTTTCAACAAGCTTACTTAAATAATTGGTTTCGATGTCGCGTGATATCATTTTTAAAAGACTTCATGATAGCATAATATTAGCGTGATGGTAGATAGTACTCAAGATTAGTGTTATGGACCAGCGATTTGCGTCCGCTATGTCTTTCAAGGAAAGATATGTGAAAGACTTTTAAAAATAACAGTAGTCGATGATTCATCTGGATTGGCTTTGTACGAGCTTATAAAATCAGAATTAGCCAGGTGTGGTATTGCACCATCAAATATTATTGCTTTTTCATTTGACGGAGCTAACAATATGAAAGGTTGTTATAACGGTCTACAAGCTCAGTTTAAAAAGGAAAATGAAGATCTTATTTACACTCACTGTATGGGACACATGCTGAACTTGGTGTAGCTGATTCAACAGTAACGTTGCTCAAAGCAGAAAACTTAGTTGGAATGGTGAAGAATCAGATGGTTTTTATAAGCTCGTCGTCTTATAAAAGAATGGACGTATGTGAGAGGGAAACAAAAAGAAAACATATTAAAACAATGAAAAAATGCACAAATTGCAAAAAATAGGAGCCACAAGTTGATGAGCAAACCATAAAGCTCTTTTTCAATTATGATGGGGATTCTTAAAAAATTCAGAAAGCGTTAAATCGCAGAGGAAACTATTCATTTGATACGTTTTTAAAGAAATATCAAATACAATCTAAATTCATGGCAAGAAAATTTAATCAGTCATGGTCCAAATTTGAAACTATTTATGTCTATTGGGTTTTATTAGATTATTTCTTGTTATATTTCCCATTTCAAAATATTTACAAAATAAAACCATTGACTATTCTACAGCCTGGAACTTGGTAGAGAAGCTGCTTCAACAATTAGGAAACAGCCTGGAGTGATAAACATTTCAGGCTCTGTATTCAAAAAACAAAATATTATGCAAGTACAATTTAATAGCAATTAGAAGATAACAGTATTGATGTAGAAGTAGAATTAGATTTCAAGGAAAAAAGAACTTCAAAGAAAAAAGTAATGCCTGGTGAAAAATCAATAGATGAAGCTCCTGGAATCCCAACTGCTCAAAACTATAAATTGATCTTTGTCAGTGTTTTTGAATCGTGCCAGGACAAGTATCGAAAAAGATTTAGTCCAAACAAAGAAATTTTAGAAGATTGTTCCTGGTTAGACCCAAAGAAATTTAATGAAATCGTAATGCTTGATAGTTTTAATACGGAAGTTCTTTGTAATATTTCTAAACTTTGTAAAGTTGAAAGAAGTCAGTTATTGATAGTGCTGAAACAGTTTGCAGATTAGTATGAAAGTTTTGCAATGGCTGAAAAAACTTACATTAAAAGAAAACAAGACAATCTAAATACAGCTGAAGAAATCTGTGAATTTGGCGGTGTAGAATCTGAATTTGAAGAAGACGAAAATCATTATGGTACTGCTCTGACAGTAAACAATGTTTTTTCGGGGTTTATCATGCGCCTTTTTTTGTTGTTTTTTGAATTCTCACAATCTGGATTGTTTACCAACCTATATGTAGCATAAGATTTTGTACTAACCATACCGTTGTACAACAAATACCTGTGAAAGGGTATTTATCAAACTAAAATACTTGAATCGACTTTAGATCTACTTTAAAAGCCCTGACTTATGTCTAATTTCTTTCATGATTGTAGAAAAGAGACTAGTTTTTAACTTGGATTAAGATGCTATTTATAGATGAAGTAGCCAGTACCAGTGAAGAACTGGCCAAAAAGCTGTTAAGGTTGGTATATAATCTTTCACTTATCCACATAACTTTCTAGTTTGCTGTGTCTGTACTCTGTACCAAGGTATTGTAGAACAATTTTTCTTTTTTTGTTATAAAATATATTCCACAATTTGTAACAATTAAATCACAATTAAAGAGGACGTTTTTCTTTTCAAATGCTTGTTTATACCGATGTGACATTGTTCGCGTTTTTATTTACTGAGGTATTAACAAGAGGCGATTTAGAATATTATAGCTTCACAATGTGATTTGGTTTCCAAAAACTAAAAATATTACTCAATCTCATTTTAAGTAATAAACCACTCGTTATTAATTAGTATACTTATTTTTTCTAGCAGGGATCAAATTAGGTAAAATTTAAAATTATATAAATATTTATGTGAAAGTAAACTACATCAAAAAATAGCTTACTTTTTTTCCTCAACTATTTCGCCGTGACAATATGTAAATGTGCTTTTTTTAAGCATGCAGCCTAATTTTCATAACATTACATATTCAATATCTTTCTCTAAATTCCCGGTAAGGGCCACTTTTAATCTTTTGCCGAGGGCCCCAAAGGAAGCAGTCCGGGCCTGATATATATATATATATATATATATATATATATATATATATTATATATATATTATATATATATATATAGTATATATCTAATTATATATATATATATATATATAATATGATATATATATATTACTATATATATATATATATATAATATATATATATATATATATATAAATCGAGAATGTTGGGTGATTCGTTCTATTCATTGACTGGGACAGTCTCGAATAGAGTTTTTCTTTCAGACAATTTTCTCCGGGGGCTTGTACAGGATTCGGGGGGGGCATAACGTAATAAACATAATTTTTACATAAAATAAAGAAATGTATTCTTTCACTTGTCAGCTAATTTATAGTCTTATTAGATTATTGTTTACTGATATAGGTAAATATCGAAATATAACGCAAATCTTACCTTTTTGGCAACATTATTATGAGAGAATATATATATTAAAATATATATATGAGTAATATGACCTTTTAAATAAGGAAATAGATCTTTTGTATTATTAAATTAGATATTATATATTATTTATATATATATTATATATATATCTATATATATATATATATATAATAGTAATATATTTATATATATATATATATATATATATATATATATATATATATATATATATATCTATATTATATATATATATATATATATATAATATAATTATATAACACTTTCCGTCGGCCGTATCCCGACGTTAGTACTTAGTAAGTTAGGGGTTTAAAGAAGTAGTTTAACAGGATCGATACGACGAGTTTTCTTTCGTCGCATACCAATTCTACTATTTTTTTTAGAAATCCTCAGTTTGATTTTCAGCCCTCGATGCTTATATCATACATGCATTAAGGTTTCTGGCAGCATTCTATTCCTTGTCCTACTTTATTCGGTTCATAGTACTGAACGATCTTTTAAAACCGAGGCTATGCGTTACAGGAAGACAAGAAAGATTCGCAGAGCTTTTTGTAACTGCAAATTCCACGTCCGCTTCCATTATTTTCGACAACAATGGGCTTTCATCTGATTTAAATATTTCGCTTTCGAGCATGGAACTGATATAAAAAATGAAGATTTCAGGTGAGCGCTTAGTACACTTCCGCATTAAAACATCGAAATCTGGTCAACAAATTTTTCTAACTTCAGTATCCGGTAAAATTTGTTGATGACTGAAACGTCTCAAAGCGACTAGGAAATATCATTATATCAATTGATTTGTCGTTGAACTTTCTTCATTTTTCTTCGATTACCCTACTCGCAGTATATTTTTTCATGCCTTTAACAAATGCTTTTTTCTATTTCATTCAAGCAATCAGACGCACTTCAGATGCAAACTCCTCATTTTTTCACACCGAACGTTTTTTGTAAGTCACTATTGCGTCTCACTGATTTGCAATATTTTGCGATGCAATTTTGTTCCAGTAACTAGGGGGATGACTTTGGTCTTTTGCAAAGCATTGCTAAGATAAGAGAGAGTGCACTAAGGAGTTCATTCATTACATAACAGGTGACAAGGAAACTTTCATTTCTGATTTCCAGCAATATGCCCCCTGCAAGTGATGCAAGGTCTGTCCCTTCTTTGTGGGAATATGCTTCACTAAGCCTATCAATGACATTTAAGATCCTGAAGACAGCATTCACTATCTTATAATGAGAAAACCATCTCAGTTCCATCCCATTCTAAAATCCTTAGGATTGAATCTTTGATTCCTCATTTGAATCGTTCAAATATTTTCTTTTTTTGCCACTTCATTTCCAGTTTAGAATGTCTTGCAGATATTTGTAAGGAATGCTTTTGACTTTCGATTTTTTATTCCTGCAGGAGGCTTGCTGCCAGGGACAATATATGTGTTTTACAGTGTAAATATAGGAACTTCTTTGTTGACTCTTCTGAAAGCCTTTTTCTTACACCTCCAATTTTTCAAGCAAAAAAAGAAGCTCTATCAGATGCGCCATTAATATTATAGTTCATAACTTAAATCAAGATCAGTCAGCTCCTTAGGAAATAGCATTTGCAATACTTTCTTCTTTTCCATTGGTATTTTAACAATTGACAAGAACGTTTCTACGGGATTTTTATCCTCCACTACTCTAAACGTGTTTTTCAATGTTTTTTTCAACTTATCCTTCAAAACCTCGCCCATACATAAGAGAGGTTCACCGGCAGTGTCCTTGCTGCTGTAATTCGACCTATTACTCTGATCTTTACACCGTGTTTTAAGGTCATCAGTTAATTTGTCCAAAAAACTTTCAATCAAACTTTGATTTTTAGTAGTGTAAGTGCTTCTTCCTTTACCATAAAATACAACCCTCGCAAATGTATTTTTTAAACCTTTTCTCCTATTGTAAGTCTGTCTTTCACTTTCACTCTGTTAAACAACTTGAGCGTGAATCGGTTTCTTCATAGCCTGTTTCCTGAGGTTTTCCATTTCTACACTTATAGTGTGAGCTGAAGAGTGTTAATGCTTCTTTAATTTCCCATTTTTCCTAAAGCTTTTTTGAAACTTGTGAATGGAACATTTGCATAATTTTTCATGAAATTTTTGGCACAGTTTACAAAATGCGCCTCCTTTTTCTTCCTGTTTGCCAGCCAACTATATTTCTGTTCCCATTGTTTATCGTAGTAGCGTTGTTTGTCAGACAATTTGGCGTAATGTGAGCTGGATGATCCTGCACATTTATTTTCAACATTCTTTAAATCAGTAGGTTTAATTTGTGAAAATTGATACGCTTGCGGCGTTTCCTCTTCAGTTTTTACTAGGTCCTGCTGCTGCGCTACTGAAATAAGAGACTATTGTTTTCCTCATGATCCTGAAAAGAGAAGAGGTACCTATGAAAAGTTAAAAAAAGATAGCACACACACAACACACCACACACATATATCTATCTATATAATATATATATATTATATAATATATATATATATATATATTATATATATATATTATATATATATAATATATATATATATATATATATACTATATATAATGAAGATCATGAGAAAAATAAACACTAATAAATATATTATTAACTAAGCCACTCCTTAAATAATAGGACCTTTTCCGAAAGAAATTTCTATAGAGCAATAGCCATTTTCTCAGAAGTCAGAATTAACAATTTTGCTATTTTATGGCCATATTAGCAATGTTTCATGCATTCGGCTGATTTATTATTTATCGCTAGCTAATATAGATTTAAACCTACTTTTTTATGTTTATTTTGCTTTATTTGGTAATTTACGGCAAAATTAATTCATGCTCGTTTTTCTCCGGGGGGGCACTCGACCTGTCGCCGGGGGGGCAAAGCCCCCCGAGGTATGCCTGAAAGAAAACACTGTCGATAGGCCATATGCCTCTTAAATGTCTTTATGCTTCTAAATGTTCTATTAGTCTTAAAGATAAATGGCTAAATTTTGCTGCAGCAATATATATATATATATATAGACTTTGAATCTATGTCTTTCTTTTTGCCCTTTTTTTTTTTTTTTCTTCCATTTTTTAAATTTTTGGACTTAGTGTCTGAATTTCTCACTGTTAATTACTTTGAATACTATTTTGCATTTCCGCAGATCCTCTAAAAGAAATATTTGAAAATCTAGCCAATAAAAGTGTGTATATGAAATTCCTTACTTACTACTGTGTTTCCCGGCGAAAATTGAGCCGGCAATTTTGGCGTTCATTGTTTGTCAGATTCAAGAGACGATCTAACATTTGTTGCAATAATTTTAATTTGGAGCTTTTAATACAGTTTTTAATAAAAATGTTTTGAAGCAAGATTAAGTACAGGGAAGTTTATTGAAGAAAGTTTTTAGATGCTATTAAGAATTACTCATTGAAGCTTTTAGATTGTGCAGATTTATGGAATAAAATTGCCAAGCATGGATAATTCTCACGTGTCATTAGTAGCTTTAAGTTTAAGGGCGAAGGATTTTTGATAATATAGATGCGACAGAACATTATTATGGGGAATGGATTTAAAAAGGTAATATTTTCTATTTTTAACACTAAGTGATTTGTAAGCATATTCATTAGGTATTGTAGAGCTTTTGCTCTAGCTACTTTTACACATAGTAGGCAGGCCCACAGTAAGCATTTTAACTAGGTTTTTGTTTTCCAAGTGCTTTTATAGCATCCAACCAACTTTAAGTGTGGATGCAGGTTTTTAAGGCTAAAATCTAAGTAGAAACTACTAATTCACCCAAAAAAAATTTTTTGACCAAGGGTAGGACCAAATTTCAGTAACTCAGGCAGAATGATATAGCAGGGTTACACTTTCTGAAAGTCAGGGAAGTCAGGGAAAGTCGGGAAAAAAAAATTGGTAGGGAAAGTTCAGGAAAAAGTTTTTAGATATGCCTGAAGTCAGGGAAATTCCTGAAATTCAAAAAAGTCAGGGAATTTTTAAATTTCAAAACATATGAAGAATGATCCATGACAAGTTTTATTATTTTTGATATATTTTTTTTCCTCTGTATAATTGTGGAGATAGGATGTAATTTGATAAGGTGAATGAAAAAGGTGGGCTCAGATGCTTCCATAAATATCTTCTATCCTGTTTCTTTCTATTTTTTAGTTCACTATTACCTACATTCTTTCTTTTCTGTTCTTAGAGGTTGTAAATTCATCCTTTTGATTAAAGGTGGATTGGTTTATGGATGTGTTTTAGACTGTATGACTTATGGCTTAAGCTGTTTATATCTTTTTCTTTTTTAGGGATTTATACGCTTTTAAGGTGTTTTTTTTTTTGAGGTTTGAAAAGTGATTTTGGATTTTTTTGTTGCAGTTGAAGGTATTTATTATTTTATTTTTATAAAATGAATTTCAAACAAAAAACTAACTTTAACAGACCAGGGTTGGACTCAACTGACCACAGTTTATCAGGTGTTGGGTAAAGACCTGAATAGTTCAAGGCATCTTGTAAAAGTATGTAAAAGACTTGATCTATCTAACATGGGGCGCCAAGCGAAGTTTCACATTCAAGAATGGAAAACATTTGAATTTAATCAGAAACTCAGCAGGAACCAACATCATTTGAAAAACTTTTTTCGTTATGTGTTCTATAATACAAATATAGTGAATGTGTGTCATGAAAATTTGCCATTCCATCAACTTCTATTCCATACTCAACGATTGTAAATGACCCTGAGTGTTTTATGGACATGCACCAAAAATCAAAATCAGTTTTATCAATCAGTTTCATCTTTTTGCATAAAAGATGATGTTACAGGATCTGAAATAGTATGGGCATTAAAGGTGGTTGGATGATAAAATGTCTTTAAACTCGTGTGCAGAAATAGGGGAAACATTTAAATTAATGTTTCCAGATAGTGCGGTAGCTTCAATTTTAAAATGGGGCCGATGAAATGTAAATATGTGATTAACTATGGACTTGCTCCCTATATTTCTAGAAAGCAAAAGCACAATACACTCAACTTTGCAGTGAAGCTCATTCAACCTGAATTAAAATTCAAATATTTTTGGGATGGTGATTGTCTTTCTAAGAGACTTGATTTGTTTTTTTCTTCTATAGTACCTGGAATCAATGTTATGGGAATTGTGGCAAAATTATTAATAGGACTGATATTTCGCATGGATATGCGACAGTGGAAGGAGGGTTTTCTATATAAATTAGCAATTTTAGTGGAGAATGAAAGAACCTAGTCTGATTTCTCAAAGAACAGTGCACAATTCTCTATAGGATCTCATGAAAGTATTCATAAAGTTATATTACTAATAAATGTTGAGAAATGTTAAGCGCTGGCCAAAGGAGATATGAAGACATTCAAATAAGGAGTTCAAACAGACCAGAAGAAGAAGAGAATAAACAGTGAAAAGAAAATTATTTCAATACAGTCTATAAACTGAAGAGCAGTGGCAAGATGTCAAAACTGAAAGCTTTGACTGAAAGAAGACGCTAATAATAATCAAATTTAGATTGCTTTGAGCAGAAAAATTACCTAAATCTCATTTAGAACTTTTGGTGATGCACAGTGGAGCGTTTAGTCACCTAGTCATTAATGTAAGCTTTAATTTATTTCTTTTTGTATAAATAAAACTGTTTTATTTTGGAAAAAATAAAAAAGGAGTGCGTTGGACGGCTATGAGGAAGGTATAGGCCGATTTCTAAAAAAATAAAATAATTTTTTTTAAAATTTCATCCATAAAAATGTCAGTTTCTAAAGTAAATTTCAATAATTTAATGTATGGACTGAGTAAATAGGCTGCAATAATGATTAATAGATTTTTATACGCCAAAAGTAACGAACACGCTGGTCAGGAAATTTGCGAATTTGGTCAGGGAAGGTCAGGGGAAAGTCAGGGAAATCAAATTCAAAATTTCAGTGTGAACCTGTATAGTCAGCTTTCAGTATTTATAAGGAAATAATGTCACAAGATTTTGTATCTTTGAATTGACCCTTTCAATCATGGCACAAAATAGGTATTGCTTTAGTATTGTTTGGAGTAATATTTGGGCTTATTTGTAGCACAATCATCATGAATACAATAATTGGTATTTAATTAGGCAGTTTCTGACCTGCATTTCATTTTGTCTCATTCACAGTTATATGAAGTCAAATGTATTTAATTCATCATCAAATTATACTAAAAGGTGGAAATATTTAAACACAAGCTAATTGTTAAGTAAGTTTTATATATATAGTATATGTAAAATTTAATCTTTCGTCTGACTTTGATATTCGTATATCAAACTATATGAATATATCAGTATTGGATATATCTCATTAATTCGATATAATAATATAATATATATCACTTATATATATATATATAATATATATATATATATATATTATATATATAATATATATATAATTATATAATATAATATATATATATATATAGGTCAGTGTCTAAAGCTGACATCAAGTAACGAGAAATGGGCAAGTCACCTACAGTAAAAAAATTATATATTTTGGAATCAGTGAAATTGAGGAGGATGGTTTTGAATGTCCATATATATATATATTTTTTTTTTAAACTAATGTGTACCCCAAGGTAGACCACCCTGATGGCAGGAGTCGGGTCTCTGCTTCTGGGGAATGAACAGGGTGGACTATTTCCCTCCGGGAAGGGTCTCTTGAACCCTGCTCTTTGTATTTGGGTGTCAGCAGGGTTTCCTCTCCTAGGGGTATTTAACATCCCATTCCTGTTCCTGTCGGCTCAGCCGCGCTCTATAGGGCGTCATTATATATATATATATATTATATATATATAATTATATATATATATATATATATATATATATATATATATAAAAATATTTCTGTATAAAAAAATGAAAAAAATAAAAATCCTCTTAGGAATTTTCCGCTGTTCGCATATTAGATTTTGGTTTTACTTAGGTACTGCATTCTCTTAGTTAATGTCAGCTTTAGACCTTACATATATATAATATATATATATTAATATATATATATAGTATATAATATTATTATATAATATATATTATATATATATAATATATTATAATATAATATATATATATATATATGATTTATACCAAAAATTTATTTGAAAATATAAGCCATTAAGGGATGATATTCAATTAATGAATTTGAATATTAATTACCTAACATCCTCTGATTTCAATTGTCTAGTAAGAGCAACCGTTCCTTTTCACGAATTTTAAGTTTAAGGATTATTGATATTTAATGGAAATCTTTACTTTTAAATTCAATTTCAAATCCTGTAAAATGCTGAAAAGTTGATTATCTTAAATATGTAAACAAGTCTATATAAATTAGTTTAACTTGGGAAGAAATTCAATCTTTCCATATATCAGATTATAGAAGCGACTGCCAAAAAAAACAGATGGTCTATGGAATTTATAATATATCGATGATTTCAAATATATTTGAATTTATCGATATATCGATGATTTCAAATATATCGATTTCACTCCAAAACGAAAGATTGAATTAAAGCATATATATATATAAATTATATTATAACTATTTATATATTATATATATATATATATTATATATATATATATATATATTATCTATATAAAAATATATATATACATCTCTTTCAAAGTTCAAACTAATTTTAAAGAGCTTATTCTCTTACTATATTTTCAGAGTTTTACTATAATTTAGCTTTTAAGGACCTATCATAGCTAAAGTCATATCTATCAAGAATTTAATACATAAAGCAATTGAAACAGTGGCAATACATAGAATGATTCATTTTATTATTACAATACTTACCTGGACTGAAGAAAATGTTATGGACTTAACTCTCTATTATCTTTATAGGCACTCATCTTATTTTTTTTTTCCTTTGACACTAAAACTGATATTAACGCCCCAGGCTAATAATTCTCTAGGCTTATAATAAGCTAAATTCACAGAAACACAGAAGAATAAATTTTGTTAGCAGAAAGAAACTGTGCATAGTCTACAGACTAATATATTTACCCTGTTCTAATTTTTCATTCACCTGCTTGGGGTACAGTAATATAATCAAACATTGATAAAAATAAAACATGTAAAGAAAGTACTAATATACAGCATACTTTCCATACAACCGCATCTTCATTTATGATTGAAACAAAAATTCTTTCATATATCTACCTTGACATTTACTCCATTATATATCAAATCCTCCATAGACCATAGATTTCACTTTATAACACTCTTTATGGTAAGCGGCTCGCTATTCATTATAACCTCCTGTTTTTGCAAGGTAGAACATATACAGTTTTATAATTTCCCTTTTCAGTAAATAAGCATTCTCAGCAGTTTTGATGTTTTAGAGTAATATATAATATATGTTTATATAAATATATAATCCATTAAATCTAATGTAACATAAGTTAAATAATTTTGACAATAACTCTATTTTCCTTTTTACAAACAATATACCTATATATATTTTTTATTCTTTCTTATATGTCATATTACACCTGTTCGGTATAATTATAATGATCATATACTATATATTAAATAATTTGTTTTTAGTTGATATATATTATATATATCTATTATTCATTATATTAACCGGTGAGTAACAATTATAATATATTTGTACACAATTTATCTTTTGTATAATAATCTATAAATTAATTTATTAATAATATTAATCTATATATATATGTTTATTAAAATTTTATTTTAATTTTCATGTTTTAAATTTCTTATTTTATAACATTTTTAATTTTATACTTAGTAAGTCACCAATAACCTAACTTATACACTAATTAGGGCATTATTGAAGCCCCTATTCAAGGAGGGGGATGTTGCTAACACCTCAGACATTCATCACTTAACTATATGCATAAACTATCGACAGTTGTAGCACGAGACGTTACAGGCCTTTAAAGTAGTAGAGATAGATTATAAAAATTCAGTTGAGTACACAAAAATGGCGAGCATGCAGCTGAATAACGAGATCACAGAGTGGTATGGAAAAGTATAGGAAACATCCGTACAGCGAACTAGCCTGGGTAAGTTTTAATACCAATAATTCAACTAACACAAAACTCATGCGCTGACTCACAAATACTTATTACTTTGTGTCTACGAGGCGTACGTAAAGGTGGTGGTCACGCTGAAGTGATAAGCTCCCTTGGAGCACCTGCCGCTGACTTTAAGTACCTACAGAAAGTAGAGATATAATAACGCATTCATTATTTATACGATATCATCGAGCTTCAAAGAATAGATGAGGTCCAAGTGAACTGGACAAGGGAGACATTTTTATAAGCCTTTTGGCCCTTGACGTAGACCAATATATTCCAAACGTCGGTATGAAAACCAGAGACTACCTCCTTCCCCTCCCTCAGTAAATATCGATAGATGTATCTTTTTTCACCTATAAAGGGCGGGATGAGGCCCCTTGTATAGCTGGAGCACTGAGAGAGGAAAAAAGTCTCGCAGTGATCTAAACAGAATACTAGTTTCTTTATGTAAGGCAGCCCGTTTTAGACAACCATTATTATTAGTGATGTGAGGTTTCCTAAATGAATATTTTTCCTTATTTAAATAAAAGTAATATAAAGGTAATGTTTATAATTTAGTCAACCGGAAATCTGACGAGTTTAAGAACAGTTACGATAAAGAGATTAAGAAAAGTTAGAGGTGTCTTAGAGAAGGGTAATATTATTCCTTAGTATAGAAGTTTTGGTTAAGATTTTATCTCATATAAGAATTAGTCATGATATATATTATTCATAGCATGAGTTCTGAAGTATTACGAGACCCCAACCCTGAGTAAATATTTTCTTATATATCTTATAACACAGAACATTGAATTTAGGAAAGATTTAAGTTTAAGAGATAGGACAATGTCTAGAAGTATACAAAGAAGGAGGCAGATAATTGAAATGTAGATTTGTTAAAGATATTGAGGGTTGAGTCAATTCAGAGTCAAATATAGTATCGAAGTGGTATAGAGTTATAGTATAGTTAGCAAGTTAGAATAATTCATATATAACTAGAAAAGATAGAATTATTATAAGTAGTATTAGGTAGATAATGTAACAGAACGCTTTGAGTGTAAGCATTTACCACTATTTAGATTTTAAGAGAAGGAAGAAAACAGTCTGTCACCATCTTAGGACCGAAGCCGATCTAAGTTCCACTGAGTTATGGGATGTCGATTTTGAACATGTAACGAGATAGCGGATTTCAGGTAAGATAAAGTAAAAGAGACAGGAAGAATTAATGTATCACCCAAAGTGTTTTTTTCCTAACCTAAGGTGAGGGGATGTCTGGGAGGAGGCAGAGACAGCTGATGGCTTTTATACCAAGATTCCGGGCTTTTGGGCTCAGCACACGGTATCAATTCCTAGAAGCAAGTTGTCCGGGAGTAACGATTCAAGTCTCCAACCACTCAAGCAAATATCAATACACCACCGTTAGCTCGACTCTGATGTGGTCGGAATATACTCTCATCAAAATGCCAGAACGGTATGTTAGGAGTAGAGGGAAGAAATGATGAGGTACCACGAGGGATAGGGAAGAGAAGCACACACGACGAGAGGAGGACGCACGGAAGAGAAGAGCGCGGTAAATGAGGGGAGAGATCGGAAAGAGAGAGAGAGGGGAAGGAGAAGAGAGAGGAGTATGAGAAGACGCGAAGATAGGATGACTAAGAAATGAGGAGTAGTATTGAGAAGAAGAGGGAGTGTAGACAAGAGGATCGATAAGATGAGAGAGATAGCAAGAGGAAGAGACTGATAGAGGCGAGAGTATGAGGAAGAAGGAAGCAGGAGAGAGAACGTGTTTCACGTATTGATATAGAGGACATGAGAGATGGGAGCAGAGTGGATGCGGAGAGAGCCGTGTAAAAAGAAGACGAGAGCACTGAGAGAGAAGAGTATAGAATGATGGAAGGGAATTGTAGGTAGAATAGACAACAGAAGAAATGGATAGTGGGTGGAGTAGCGAGGAGGCGGGTGCAGACAAGCAGGGGATAAGAGACACGCCAGAGTAGCAAGAAACTGTACGAGCGGAGGAGAATGGACGATACAGGAGGGCACGAGACGCGCGACTGGCGCATGATGGACAAGTCTCAATAGAATTTGTCACCGTAGGAAGCTACTTCTGAGCGTTCAGACTTCCGATTAACATCGTTCACCATCATTAAGTACTACCTCCACACCAGAGACCATAAAGAGTATAATGACACCTGAAGGATATATCTGAACGAGTATCGGTAGATCTCAGAACGAGGGATGAGAGAGGAAATCGGGTCAGTAGAACCGTCTAGGGTGAGTTATGAGGAGGAAAATAGGTGAAGCCAAAAGAGAGAATTGGCCGGTTTAATCAGTTGGAGAAGTTAGCACGAACATAGGACCAATCAGAGATGCAGAAAGAAAGGAGGAGGAAAGACAGAAGTATGATAGAAGCTGAAGTATGTTGAGAGAAGATATGGATGGGGTTTTATAGCAGGGAAGAGGGAGCGCAGGAAGATTTAATGGGCAAGTTAGGAGGAATCACGGAGGTTAGCGCACTTTCGTTTGAGTGGTGTAAGCTGAGGGACTTCAGTGTTAGGGATTGTGGAGTAAGTAAGTGATATCACTTCGAACGATTTAAGATGAGCTTGAATGAACATTATCAGAGAGTGATAGAAGAACGAGAAGGTTTTTCCACCCCCGAGGAAAAGCATGTTAAATATGTTAGGTTGTGATAAAAGTATTTATTAAGTTATTATTTAAAGACTGTTTCAATATTAAACAAATTTTTATGTTTATGTACTAAAAGGAAAATCACAGGTTTAATTTTATTTAAAGAAAATATGGTACTTTTACAAGGAGGTCTAAACGGCCGTAAAAGGCATTGGTAGCGCAAACATTGCACTCCTTCCGTTGTTCACCATCGCAGGCCCGTCATGTCTCTAGTGATTTATTACCGTATTGCAGGTTGAAGTTCACAGGTTTGGGTCACGTATTATACATAGAGCATAACTTTAATACTAGAATAGAGTTCTTTATTTGAACAACATAGGGGGAATTTATTTAAAACAGATTTCTTGTTCAAATTTAACTTTTATTTCTTTTATTTGATCCACGCTGCCCAACTATAAAAAAAAATATATCATAACTGGTAAGGAGGAAGCGCATGCCCCTCCCATATCATCGTGACCCATTGAATGTTAATCGGAATAGAAGTCACGTTTAATTCAAATGGATTTAAAGGTTTATAGTGGCTATGATAAACTTAATTGTAGCTTTGTATCATTATCGGGTATACAGTAAACAGGGTTATATCCATGGTGTTAAAGTAATTATTGGAGAAACAGTATTTTATGCTTTCCATTAGCTCCTAAATTTTAATGGGTCTTTGTTATTTAAAATCAGTCACTATAGTGAGTTAAATCATAATTTAGTTCAAGCACATGAACAGTTACATTAAAATATGTTCGTGTTTGTATGATACAGATCGATTAAGTGTTGGGAGTTTCTTTGTATTGTTTGGATCATAAGATCATTAAAAAATAATTTTACTGACAATATGTATGAATAAAATGCTAAATTACAAATAATTTCATAACCTATATGGCTGTAATTAGCTTACATTATTTATTTCAGAACTCATTACGTATTTATATTTATCTTCAACGGTAAAAATATAAAGTGTATAATTTGTTCAGGAATTTAAGAAAACAACAAACAAATTCAAAATTTTAAAATAACTTACTGCAAATACGATGTTTGTATGGCATACAAAGTATTTTAAATAAAATCATCAGGCTACGAACTAATATTATAAATTATTCAACAACTTAACTTAGAAACAATAATGTATCACAAATACAAACCTTATGCATTTTCTCTTACAGAACGAATTAAACTTGATGTCCAACTTAATATATATTTTAATCTCGAAGAGACTTCAGAAATCAAATAGTTTTCCTCGAGATGTGACAATTAATAGTTTTCATAAAATTTTAACTTTAACAAATAAATGCAATTTGAGTAATTACCAGTACATGCGTTTAATAAACTAATTTTCACATTTAGATTAGAAATAACGTTCTATATTTCACGAACAAGTATGTCTTATTATATATCCATATAACATACCAATACCTGACCTAATCTAATAACGTAACATAGGCAAATTTAATCTGAGAAGAAAAAAGGTGGACAAACCTTTTTGAAAAATGAATACGATTTTTTCTGTCGACTATTTTCAAAGTCTACCTAACAGGTTCATATTATTCCACTGATGAAATAATTGGGAGATGAATACTAAAGTATCAAAAAATATGCAAAATAGTGCAATTTACGGTAGGGTTGGCCGAGTTAAGGAATTTTGCGCACCAAACCCCACTAAATCGACCGCACCACGCACAGGCTACACTGGAATTATGCCGGCACCCACCGGGCCACTTGAATTATCGCTCAGCACCGACACACTATAATTATGTTAGGCGACACCTGGGAAACTGAAAATATGTGCCGCGCGGCACCGGCAAACTGGAATTATACCCCGCGCCCATTGGCACACTACAATTATGACCTGCGCCCTCCATCACACTGTCAATTATGTGCCGCGCTGGAGCGACAAACTGGAATTATGTTCCGGTACCACTAGGACACTGAAATTATTTATGTGCCTCGCCGTGCCGAGAAACTGGAATTAGTGCAACGCAATACTGGCATACTGGAATTATGCCCAACGCCCATCGGGACACTGGAGTTATGTGCCGCGACTAATTGGGACACTTGAATTATGTGCCGCGCCACACCTTCACACTTGAATTTGCACTGCTCCCGCCGGGATATTAAATTATTATGTGTCGCGCCCCACCGGGACACTGAAATTATGTGCAGCGCCACACCGTACCACCTACCTACCTATACCTACCTACCTACCTACCTACCTACCTCTAATATGTGGAATAAAAATAAAAAAAATAAATTGCATAAATAAAAAATTAAAAATAAAAAAAATAATTGATAGGAGAACGTTGTGTGAGCTTGTGACCCGAGTCAAGTCACATTGAAATTTTGTAACCTTATTAATTTCTAATGTTGTTTAAGATTGTACCAACAGGAAGGATCGATAACCATTTTATTAAAACGAAACTAGTTTATGGTATTGACTCATTCAATCTTCTGAAGATCGTTTAACGGTCTATTGTTTGATAAGGGATATTGTATAGATATATTAAATTGTGATAATAATACTCACAAGTTTAATATTATCAAAGAATATTTATATAATTGGTGCCTTATTTCTGTTCGTGTTAAATTTCACTCTTAAATAACAATATTGTTAACATCATCGTAATTCCTCATCTATTTCAATTTCAAACTAATTTTTTCTCCAACACAAATTAAAAATCATTGTGTCATTAAATATTCATAAAAATATGAAATGGGGAGGAATTATAAGTTCTTCTCTACTCTCTCTATTTCATTCCTGACTTACACTTTCATCCTCCTTTATCCTATTCTACTTCCCAACAATAGTCATACTTATTATTCTTATCCTTCAAGTATGGGTCTTCTATTTATTACTCTACTGGGATCTTCTATATAATTTCTCTCTCTTCTCCTCATTTTCTCTATAGGTATATTTATTATAATTATTATTATCTACTTAATATCTTTATATACTATACATAATATTTTATATAATATATATATATATATAATAATTATAATATATAATTATATATATATATATCTCATATATATATATATAAACCAATTACATATTTAATATTAACATTAATAATACTATATATTATATAATAAATTATTTTACATATATATTACCTATCTATATATATAACTATATATATATATATCTTATATTATAATAATTTAATTATAAACATATATATACATACTAAAGATATATTATATAATATTATAAGAATATATTATGATTTATATATAATATAATTATATTTATAGTTTATTCTATATCATATATATAATACTATACTATATAATAATATAATATACTAACATATTATATAAATATAAAATATTTCTATATATATATATATAGCTATATTAATTTATACTAACTAATTCATATAATAATCACCTAATTACTATAATCTCACAACCATAACTCCATATACTATAACTAATAGATTAGTTGCACAATACATGGATCACTTTTAATATAGAAATTAATAATAATAAATAATAATAATCACATCAATACGTTCAATTACAAAATATATAATAATAATAATAACTAAATAACGATAAAATAAATATCTAGAATAATTACAATTTAATCAACCTCATATCAATCCTAATCCCCTCTCTTTTGTGCCCTTCTCAACTTTTCCTCTATCCTTCGGAACAATTCATCCAATATCTATCTAATTCAACAACAGCCCATTCAGCCAACTACATGAGAAAGCACATTAACCTACTCGCTATACCACCTCAATCTCTACAACAAAACAACAACAACAACAACAAAACAACAAACACACACAATAACAGAATAAACAACAACTATACAACAACAACAACAACTCTAACAACAACTAAAAACAACCACAACAACAACACAACAATCAACACCCACAAACCACAAATCAATCAACAACACAATACCAACTGACAAACGCCAACTTCTTTCACAATTTAAGGATAAAATTATATCCACACTAACATAAAATTAAATTAATAATTAAAAATTATTTTCTTACTTATTTCATTATCTCATTATTATTATCTATTATACTATTTATTATTATTATTTCCATTATTAATTATTATATTATTATTATATATTATTAATTATATTATTATTATTATTATATATTATATATTATATTATTATTTAATATATAATCAATTATTGTTTATTAAATGTAATCTATATAGAGACGAAGGCCGGGAGGGTGCATGGAGAGGGTAGCTAAGCCACCACAAAGGCCTATTCCATAGGATAACATTGGCGAATAAAAATAATAATTGAGCTTCTGTATAACATGTTGCCCAGCATCGAAACGGATAATTTTCACAGGGCTTCTTTATTAGTAGAAATTATACTGGAGACAAACAATTCACCTCATCTCGATACAGATTAACCGAAGTCAGTAATTACTAATTACAACCGATAATTTTCATCATCTTCAATAACTCTATCTTTCTCTAAAGTTTTCACAATGTCAGTCGTACATGTTTTCATATATTTGCGCCTTAAAGTCCAACTACCTAATTCGATGCCTCTTCTAGTCAACCAGCT
The DNA here is from genome assembly GCA_015478945.1 of Trachelipus rathkii. Classification (NCBI taxonomy): domain Eukaryota; kingdom Metazoa; phylum Arthropoda; class Malacostraca; order Isopoda; family Trachelipodidae; genus Trachelipus; species Trachelipus rathkii. The sequence continues at coordinate 28,446 of JABUQX010113688.1, forward strand.
TGTTGATAAATCTTAAACTTGACATTATCTCCATTCCTTCTAGAAGAATCTTATTCTCATGTCAGAGCAATTTGGCGGACTGCCAAGCTGTTAAGAATCAATCTCGAAGGCGTACCGTTTTGATATTCAGCTGCACATAAAAAAACATTATTAAAAAAATATTGCAGCGAAAAATAAATAAGAAAATTAATCTACAGTCTAAATTCAAATTGTTCTTCACATAATTATACATTAATATTGATATTTATATAAATATATATATATATTAATTACATTAATAGATATACTAATATATATAATATGATAATAATTAATAGATAAATATATATAATATAATAATATATATATATATAATAAAATATTGAATAAGATATAATAATAATAATTATAAATTATATAATAATAATATTAATATTATAATTAATTGATAATATAATTAATATAATTTAATTATTAAATAGATTAATCTATCATTACTTAATTAATATTTGCCCCCTCATTATTAAATAATAGAATAAAATCATACTGACCATACCGTCCTATAATTTAATATCATGAGTATAATAATATAATGGATATGAATTATCAAGTTGGTATTAATGATTAATTAGTAGATAATTGATTAGGATTAGTATGAAAATTATAGATTATATATTATAGATAATTAAATATATTTATATAATAATGATAATTTTAGATAATTATAATATATATATATTTAAAATAATGAATTAATTTATTTAACAAATTGTATAATAATATATAATAATAATAATGGATAATGAGATTATATATATAATTTAGATATTAAATCATTTAGAATATCTGACAGGTTATATGGGATAAGGATATAATATATGAATGGGTAAATTATTAATAATTAAGTATATTATATTTATATATTTTAGATAATACACTGTTAAATAATAGGAATTAATTATAAGTAATATATAACAATATTATAAACATATTAAATATATAAATTATAGTAATAGTAATATGTGTAAGAATATAAATTCGAATATTTACTAAGATTAATGTATAATCTAATGATGAAAAGACAAATTCATTAACTATAATGGATTCTTAAAATGTATATATTTTTTAGAGTACCATTACCACATATACGTTACCACATGGTGGAGGAGGAAGCAAAAGTCGATTGCACGCCGGATTCGATAATGGAATTCGATATCGACGTATATCCTTCGCCATCGCATAGTAGCGACCCACGGGTGAGAATGTCGTTCAAGAACTCTAAGATTATTAACGCGTCTTTAGCACAAGGAATACTATATGATTTATCGCTTCTTACGAGCAGAGTACAAAGGCTGGCTGATTTCTATAGGAATGTTCGACTAGAAAATTTATCTGCTGAGATCATATTATTAGTCAACTAGAATAATATGTGTGCGAGTCATTATTATTACAGCTCATCTGTGGGCAAGCTAAGAAAATTTCTAATGCTTTCAGGGCTGTTGCAAATACGCGAACAAATTGTCAACTTCTCGCTAATAAACAAAGAAATAAAACGCAACAATGAGCCCTAGCAAATGTGATTCTTCATTTCGAGAGTGCATATAAAGCCCACTAGGGAAGAAAACTTTCTATAATATGTCAATCACAGGTCCATGCGTAAGGTTTCAATCGTTCACAGCTATATATATTCAAATCACAAAAGACGGAAACGAACTGATAGTGGTGGTTGAGATCTAACGCAGAAGGTCACGGCTCCTGAACTTAAGGATTTCACTTTGCAAGGAATCAAACAGCTCCAGTTATTATCGATTATTTTTCGACCTGGTCTCGAAATCCATTCTTCTTTCCTTAATAATTTTAAGAATCTCATTATATAAGAAAAGACCTCTTTATCATACTGAGAAACCTAGGACAACAAGAAACTCCTATGCTATTAGCTAAAAATTCTTCACTACCAGAAGATAAACTCAAGAAAAAGGAAGTTTCTCAACTGCACTTAATAGATGTCCAAATCTGGTTCAAGCAACTTTATGTTTGCACTTATTTACGAGCCCCATCTTAATAGATTTCAGAAGTACCATATGTGAGCGAGATGAACGAAAGGCCAACACCTTCCTATTTGAATGGCCACTCGAGCCATTCCTGTGATTACAATTCCAAACATCAGAAATTAGAAAGGTAACTAGTTTTTTATAGGTATTCAATAGTAGTTCCTCGGTGTGAAAATGTGGTATATATTAATATAATATACAGTAACATCTATGCCACGCTCTTTCATTACACCAAAAAGCTAAAAAGGACATATTAACCAATTAATATTTTATATGTTAATCACACGAGCTATCTATTGCTACACACATTACATGATTATTTAGTTGGTTATTGTAAATAGGTAACATGGTAGGATAATAACTAATTAATTAGCTAGGATGCATCACCCACTGTATTCATTTATTTATTATTATGCCTTTATTCTTAATAATAATTCATGTCAATAAATAGTAAAAGTATGGATAAGGTGATTATACAAATAATTATAATATTTAATTATGTTTTATTGTCTCTATTAATACATAGGTACTGGATATAATATTATCTTATAGAATCCACGTTCATGTTCCGCTTTTAACCTCACAGATACTAATGTATTACCCTATAATTATTCTATTGAAGAATGTCGTTCTGAAGCTGCAGTTGTATTAACACGTGTGATGGATCATTTACGTGCATCGTGGGGCTACCACTAAATGATGCTTCTAATGACTACAATTTGACCGTCGGATTTATCTTTCTACATTATTGATGATAATGAGAATTGAAGTAAATGCAGAAAAGCTGTCTGGCTCAGACTGCGAAGGAATTGACTTTATCGCTAACAGATGAACAAGTTACATCAATATAAAATAGAAATGAATAATTTTCTATTTTAGTACAATTAAATAATAAATAATAAACACTATAACAATTAAACTAAGACTAACTCATCTACAATATTATAGTGTAAAACTTATATTTAATAATATTATGAAAATTGAAAATATTAAATAAGTTAAATTAATTATATAATATCTGTATATAATTAACTAAATATATATTAAAGGTAATATACATAATTCAACTAAAATTAAATTTAGATCTCAGTTAAAAAATGTAATAAAATTACTTCCTCTATATTATCCGCTAACATTTTTTTTACTAATACGAATCTTAATCTACCTACAAATGAGATAGAATGCTAGTTTCGATAATTTATTCATTTAAGTTTTACATAATATTTTTATTTTTTTTGTTTAAGAATAATTTTAATGAAATACTATAAAAGTAAAAAACAAATGTGGAGCACTACTATAAGGAAAACATTTATAATAGCGTATGTTAACGACAAACTGAAACAAACTGAACGGAGAGATTATTATAAGAGTTTCTACTTATTCCTCAATGAGATACGATTAGACATCGCCGAATTACTGTATCCCTGAGATACATAGAATCAAATATATAACATACAAATTAATGCGCATCAACATAATTTACTAGACAAGACATATAAGTATGCAGTACTAGATTCATAGTGTTGAGTATAGAATATCAGCGTAAGAACTGTTAAGAGTTAGGAGTGCAGTATTAATGGAAGGTTAGCACCGAAATTGAGAGATTAAAAATTTCAACTATTAGCATGATCTGAATACATAAAGTAGTGGATTACTTAAACTATTAAGCATATAACACATCCAATAATATGTAATCGAGCAAACCGTTAATAAATTACAAGTCAATTACTGATTTTTTTAAGGACATCAGATTAAGTATAATAAAAAAAATGCAAAGGTCATTACATTATGAGAAACTATTAAATTCACATAATTAATTTGAAAAACATTAAAATATCGAAATCGACATTATAAAAGATATCATAAAAATTAATAGCTCTATGAATAAAAATATGTGAGACAAGAGAGTGATTGGTCGCGGGAATGACACCCATCCCAGAATAGGATTGGTGATGGAAATGGTTCCAACATAGTAGATGACATTAGTGTAGAAAGTATACATTGGGAGGGCATAATTGTAAAATAACCTGAATGTAAAAAGTATAGTAGAGAAGTTATTAATCATCATTGCTTCAAAAGACTTGTCTATAATAGCCCATATCTTTTTGTTATGTTCTCACATCCTCTAGAGGTAGTTCATAAGAACACAAAATAGTAGACATTAAATTCTACAATAGATATAAAAGAGCCAATGTCAATTAGACAATCCAACAATTGGGGTGGCGCAGAAAGAAAAGATGAGGGGGAACGTATGAGAGGGACGATTCTGTGGCTGGTAGGATTAGACGTGGTTCGTTGTATCGCCAATCACATGATGTTATGGTCCTGGAGGTCAATATTAAGGGTACTTCGTTATATAGAGGCCAGCTGAACCGCCTCCCCTTTATGGTAAACACAAAGCTTAAAACTTGCAACATCCACAGAACTCATCTAAGAACAAAGATCCCTAAGAATTCTCTATGCAGTATTCTAGAAGATAATCTCTCTTTATTCCTTGTATAAGTATATAATAATTGAATTAATAATTAATATATAATGATGTTATTATAATTCCTTTATTAAGTGTTTATAGTATTAATACAGTAAAAATAAATCACAAATAAAATGTTTAATATTATTGCGCTCGGACAAAATAAATAAATCAGTGAGAATAATCTCATAAAATTATACATGTAAACGCAAATTTAGCCCTACAAAAAACAAAATTGATTTAAGAATTAGTATGAGATATTATATAAATAAAATTATAAACCTATCGGCAGACTAATAAGAGATAGCACTAGATAACTACCATAAGATTACATATATATATAGAGAGATATAGATATATACATAACTAATAACTGCTTTAAAAACAGATATATTTTATATATAATGCATGCTGAGGGTTTATTACAAAACAAATATAAAATTAATGAACATAACAAATGAAAAATATAATGAATAATGAAATGAAAAATATTTATATCACATTATTTAAATATATAAAGTATATTAATTAATCAAGAAGAAGTAAAAATGCAGAAAATATACGTCAATTAAGACGCTATGATATCGCATATTGATTTGAAAATTAAAAATTAAATATTAAAAATAAGTATTATTATTAAAATAAAAATTATGTTGCAGCTTCAAAAAAAATGCTGTTTAATTAACGATTTAAGCAGAACGTTGATAATGTTAACCAACGTTAATCATGCTAATAAACTAATATCCCATATTAAAAAGTTAGAATACTCGGAAAATAGTAAATCATAGAATGAAGATGGATGGTAAAAATAGACTAATATGCGCCAGATTTTTTATCTTTTGTACTTTATATTTAGATAGCTAATTAATGATTATCAAGGTGTGAGGACATTATATACAATCAGTTTATTACTACTCATTAGAATTAGAAAATTTGAAAATTCTATATATCTGGTTGCATAAATTATATATTACCACGATATAAATTAATAATAATAATGTTATAAACTTCCCTCTACAAAATACATAAACAGTGAATAAAGTGGAGAATTAATTACAAGTATCGATTAAGTTAGATATGAAAGAAACAATATTAATAATAAAAGGTAAATTTATTTTATATGATAATTCAAATCTTATTAACAAAATGTTAAATTAGATTTGAAAAAGAAAGCAAAGATCATGAATATTATAACGACCTTTTTAGAATTCACGGGTGAGAAATTTACCTGAGATGATCCATTTCGAGAGTTAGAATATATATTATATTATAATATATTGATATATATTATATAATATGACTAAACTTACGGCTCATTAAACAAACCTCCAGGGAGATATCTACAAAAGAATAGAACGGAGTAGAGAGTTCTACTTTATAATGAACAAAATAGGTAATAAATAATAATATGACAGATGGAGTATAGAAAAATAATAATATGTAATTTGCACCTACGATAGGATGAATTAAAATATAGATATAAGTTCATACAACCTTAGCAATAGAAATGCGGTATCATGAGTAGAGCGAGAATTATGGTACGGAGATGAACCATGATTGAAAGATTTAAGAGTTAGTAAGACGTAGATGAATTATATGGAAATGGAAACAGACTCGAGAGATTACTAAGCAGTGATAGACGAAACTAGAGCAGATCAGTTTAAGCGCACAAGAAGTTGAATATTGTAAAATAAGATACACAATACAAAGTAATATAGGGATTAAAAAGTTAAAATATCTATTTGACACTATCAATCAAAAGCACCAAGAATGAACACTTAAACAAAGTTACCGAATAGGTGTAATTATGACCAAATAAACTATATCGACTTTTAAGTGCCTCAGATCATCACATAGTCATTTTAGAGATTAAGCTCTTAACTATTGTACATAACAGAGACAACTTAAAAAATTGGTAGATACATGTAATAAGATACATACACATATTATTAAAACCACTATATTCATCTGCAATCAAACATTGAAAATAAGATTTAGATAGCTGAGAAAACCTTTCTTTGAGTTTCTTTTTGTTCTCTCAACCAAGCAAGACTCACTCAACTGTGAATTTTTTGAGTGAAATAAAAGATAGAAAAAGGTAGATAGGTCAAAAATGGAATCAATGGAAGCGTAAAGTGAAGCAAAATCCCTGGTTTCAGACAACACCGATAAGGTGAGTAAATAAAATACGCTCGATTTTATTACTAACTCTGACGAGTTACACAGTTAAAGGTAATACACACGCTTAAATGGTAAACGATAATTTAGACGAAGTGTATAAAGACTTCATGATTGTTGCTCCTCTGATAGCAAAATTTTCTATCCAATCAGAGTACTATATTGAATGGATCTTAAAATTTTAAAGATCTGTCTCAATCATTACATTACCAATTCTAGAGAGAGATTTATAAGTCGACAGAAATTTGAGCTATATAAGTAAAGGGTCATGAGATTATTGGAAAGCATAACAATAAGTAATTTAATATATTAAGTATTTCTATTTCCTTAAAGCTCATACAATAGCATTTAATACATAATTTTAAAAAAGAATAGAGAGAAAAAACGGTATGTACCAATAAAATTAAATTAATTATTTTAAAAGTTTATTTAAAAGAAAAATGGCCCACTTTAAGGGCAATGATCACAATTTTAGATATTACATGTGGCTGGTAACCTCCGTAATTTTCATGCCCCAACCTACAAAAATGGACAATAAAAATATCTCGGAATAATATCAGTTCCGATTTATTTGAACCTTTATATAAAAAACCCTATAAAATGTAGCTATATTTAATTTTGAAGAGTCGCACTCATAAATTACGATTTATGTTTCAGATGTAGAATTAATTATTTCTGTGACTGTAGTCATAACTTTAGAATAAATTACAGATTATAATTTCATATAATTTGGCCACATGTTTTTATGCCCACATAATTTTACTTCATTTTATCAAATCATTTCAAACATTTCTGTTATATAAAGCAACTTACAAAAACTAAATAAATAAAGAATATATGCAATTAACACCTTTGAAGAGCTGGACACTCTTTACATAGCTGCAACATATATTTCCGATTATTTTTTATTTATATGATTTATTTGAAGAGACTTCAGAACGTTGAAATCCAATTTTCCTAAACCAATTTTTTTTTATGAATTTCAATCTATAATAAATATAAATTGACAAAATTTATTTTTATATTTATTTCATTTCACCAATTTTTAAGTTGTAAATCAACATACTAAAAATATATTTTCAGGACAAATTTGATAAATGTTCTTCTTGACAAGATTTGCAAATCTTTTTTTAACTGTTTTAGAACATTTTTAATTTTTACTACTTTTTTATTACTACCAAATGTAGCAAAGCACCAGATTATGCATTATTATATTAAAATGAAACTTTTTTTAATTTAGAAAAATATTAAGTTTTCCAAATAAGACAATAATACTACATAACTAATAATTGACATATATCAATAAAGAAAATATTATATCTTAAAAAGTATAAAATAAAAGTATGCATAATCTTGCCCAGACTATATTACAAGATAATCCCTAGAAAATTTTGAATGAATATATAGATCGGAATAGGT
>JABUQX010113689.1:0-2500 GCA_015478945.1 Trachelipus rathkii
TCTTCAAAAAGATTTTTTTAAAAATTTATTATATTATATATTATATTAGTATATATATATATATTGTTATATATATATATATATAATAATATTAGTATAATAATATTATATATATATAAATATAGTATATATATATAATATATATATATATAATATAGTATATATATTATATATATAATATATATATTATATATATATATATATATACTATATATATATATATATATAAATATATATAGTATATATATATATATAATATATATAAATAAATATATATGATAGTATATATATATATAATATAACTATAATATATAATATAAATATATACTATATTATATATATATATATTATATATATATATATATATATATATATATATATATATATGATATATATATATATATATATATACTAGAATATATATATAGTATATAAGTATATATAATATATTATATATATATATATTATATAATATATATATTATATATACTATAGTATATATATAGTATATAATATATAGTATATATATATATTATGTATGATATTATTTATATATAATATAAATATATTTATATATATTAACACATTTTATATAGTATTATATATAATATATTATAGATATTATATATTATACTATAACTAATATATATATATTATTTATATATATATATATATACTTATATATAGTAAATATATAGTACTTTATAAATGTATATAAATAAGTATAGAATAATGGTTTTTAAGAACGAATTATTGGGAAGATAACTTTTACTAACTTATAATTGCTGTCATTTATTCATGTTTTAAAATAATATTATATAGTATATATTTACTTTATATATATGATATATATATAATATATATATAGTATATATATATATATATATCTCTACATATGTAATATATATATATATATATATATATATATATTGGAAAATGATTTTGTGAGAAGAAAAGATTTTATATTTTGAGTGCACGGTCATGGGACAAATGAGATATATTTCTTGCACATGGTAATGAGCTGACAGGGCTAGCAACCCGCGGTCCATTTCTTTTTTTGCTTGTAATTGACACTTGGACTTGCGTTGGAACTTATGCGCCTTTAGAGCATGATCGCTGTGGAGAGCTTGGGAAAGACGAGTTTTGGAGGCCTAATGGAAAAAGATGTTAGTGTCTCACTGAAAAAGGCAAACCCTAACTAGAATGTTTCACTCGAGACCGGCGTCGGAAAACGCAATGGCGCGCGAGAAATGGTTTTCTAATAAGTGTTTAGGGTAAGAGTTTACTTAGGCCAGAAAGGAGAAGATGCTGAAGCAAACTGAGGAGTTAGGAAGCCCCTACCTGGAGTTTGTTACACACACACACACACCTAACACACACACACCTATAATATAGTATAATAATTAATATAAATATCTCCATAAATATAGTTTAATATATATATATAGTATATATAGTATATATATATATATATATATATATATATAATATATAATATATATATTACTATATATATTATATGATATAAATATATATTATAGTATATATATATAATATAGTATAGTATATATATATTAATATATATATTTATATATATAATATAACTATAAAATATTTTAAAGTCTCAATCAAGACTCTAACCCAGGCGAGATAGGCTGATCCAACTAAATATGTGACAGTGATATAACACAAAAAATGTCATAAAAAATAAGGAAATAGGGATATCTAAAAAATATTATATGGTAGAGCTGGCTTAAAACGAACGTCAGTTTATCCTTCGCAGAATGTGTGAATTCGTAATATATTTGAAACTCATGTTATGACATTGAAATGGCAGTGGAAAAGCAGAAAAGAATAGTTATGATTTATATGGGAGATTTGTAGACAGAGTGTTCAACATGTAGTAGAAACTGAGTCAGTTTGAAAACTTACAGTAGACTGTTAATAGAATGTATTTTGGTTACTTTGCTACATGAAGGGATTGTTCACTTTGTTGAAAATTAGTTAAAATTAAAGAAAGTGTAATTTTTTCTTGGGAAGCTAGGGGCAGTTAAAGCTTTGTTTTTAATGTTATTGTAATAGTGTATGATAATAATAATAATAATAATAATGAATAATCATAATAATAATAATTTTAAGTGTAATAATAATATAATAGAATAATAATAATAATAATAATAATAATAATAATAATAATAAATAATAATAAAATTTATCTTAATGTAGCTTAAAAATTAAACAAACGTTTATTTTTTTTATTTATTACCATTTAAACATGTTTTAAAAACCTTTTAGTGTTTAATTTTTCTTATATTTTAAAAAATTAAATTTTTTTCTTTTTGCTTAATATAATTATAAATATTTATAAAAAGAAAAACATTAAAACAAAAAACATTTTGTTTTGTTATTTTCTGAAGTCCGAACAGGAGGTTCTACAACAAAATCATTAATGTCTCCTTATTCCCTTCAATTATTTCTTCAATTTATTTTATATTACAGA
>JABUQX010113689.1:7500-29336 GCA_015478945.1 Trachelipus rathkii
TAATAATAATAATAATAATAATAATAATAAAAAATAATATAATAAATAATAATAAATAATAATAATAATAATTGAATATTTGTGTGCGGGTTGTGTATAGTTAAGATTGAGATTGCTATGTTGACTTCTGCTGCTAAGTTGAAACTTCTAATTTTAGTTACCTGGTTAATGAATGCTATATGTCAGTTAGGCTAGGATGAGATATATTTTTGTTTTAGTTTTTCAAATATTACAATGTTAATGTAAATTAAATTAATATTTTAGAGATATTTTGAAAAAGTGTTGTATATTTCATTTAACTTGAACGTTTAGATATATTTTAAGCAACAAAAGCAACAACAAACGAAACAACAACAACAACAACAACACAACAACCAGACAGCAACAACAACAACAAGCAGCAACAAACAACTGCAACAAATGTAACAACCAAACACGACATTTCAACAACAACAACTACAGCGAAGAATTATTTTTATGTTTATGGCTATATTAAAATGTACCTTGCAATCAATTGATTTAAATAGATCAATCAAGATAATAGATCATAGATTCAAATAGATTCAACGGAATGGGTAGGAGGATAGATGTGTGGTTTGATTAACTGATTACTGATTTACTGCTTTAGGGTATGTAAAAATGCAAATTTTTAAGTTATAAACATAAAAAGAAATAATTTTTTAGTAAAAACAAATTTGTTTAAAGAAAACAAAACAAAATAATAAAAGTTTTTGTGTTATGTCTATACAAAAAGATACTTATAAATATGACTTGAATTGCAATAGGATCATAGATCAAATTTTAGATCAATGGATGGGGTAGGAGGATAAAGGGGGTGGTGTGATTAACTGATTTACTGATTTACTGGCTTTAGGGTATGTAAAAATGCAATTTTTTTTAGTTATAAAACCAACAAATAAAAAAAAAGGAAACTAAAAGTTCCATAAACAAAGGTTGTAAAGAAAACAAACAAAATAAATAAAAAGTATTTAAATAATTTTTATAACATGACAAAATATGACTTGAATAATAGATCAATATATAGATCAATAGACAATAGATCAATAGATCCAATAGATCATGGAATGGTAGGAGAGGTGGACCCGGAGGGCAGTTTGATAACTGATTTACTGCTAGGGTATGTAAAAACGTAACAAGTTTTAATAAAAAATATACTTGAATCCATTAGATCAATAGATCATAGATCACAAGATCAATAGATCATAAGATCAAATAGATCATGGAAGTGTAGGAGGGTGGCTGGAGGGTAGTTTGATTTAACTGATTTACCTGATTTACTACTAGTTACTCGCTTTAGAGTATGGCAAAACATAAAATTTTAATGAAAAAAATATGACTTGAAAAAAAGATCAATAGATCAATAGATCATGTTAAAATGGATCATGTTTGGGTAGGAGGATAGAGTGGGCGGTTTGATTTACAATGATTACTGATTTACTGCTTTAACTCATTTCTTTTCTGATTTACTGCTTTACTGATTACTGATTACTGATTTACTGGCTTAAGGTATTAAAAAAATACAAATATTTTTTAAGTTAATGTAGTTTATTTACTTTAAATTTGTTTGGTTTATAACAAATATAGACTTGATCAATAGATCAATAGATCAATAGATCACGAGGGTGGGGTGGGTGGTTTAATTAATTTAATGATTTACTGCTTTAGGGTATGTAGTAAAACATGATAATATTTAGTAAAAAAATGACATAAAATAAATAGAAAAAATAGATCAATAGATTAATAGATCAATAGATCATGGATGGGTAGGAGGGAGGAGGGGTGGTTTGATTAACACTGATTTACTGAAATTTACATGCTTAAGGGTATGTAAATGGTAATTTTTTTTAACGAGGTTATAAAACATAAAAGAATAATTTTTTTTTTGTAAAATAGAAAATGTTTGAAAAGTAAATAAAATAAAATAATAAATAAATTTGAAAAATAAAGTTAGAAATAAATTTAAATAAAAATTTTATAAAAAATTTAAAAAAAAAAAAAAAAAAAAAAAAAAAAAAAAAAAAAAAAAAAAAAAAAAAAAAAAAAAAAAAAAAAAAAAAAAATTAAAATAAAAAAAATTAAACACAAAGTTTAAATGTAAAATAAAACTTATAAAAAAAAAAAAGTTAGAAAAATAAATTGAAATAAAAATTTAAATAAAAAAAGTAAATAAATATAAAAAAAAAAATAAAACTTATAAAAAATAGTTAGAAAAAATCAATTTAATAAAAAGGAAAAAAAGTTTTAAAAAAGAAAACAAATAAAAATTTAAAAAAAAAGCAATTAAAAAAAAAATATAAATTGAAAACATCAAAAATAAAAAATAAAGAATGAAACTTATAAAACTTATAAATGAAACTTATTAAAAATAAAAATAAAGCAAACAATATCTTTAGAAACATTTATAAAAAGAAAACGAGATTTTGAAAAATAGAAATGTCTCAGTCTGTGGCTAAACGAATGTTTACAAACTCGGCACCGGCACCGGAGCCAACACCGGTGCCGGTACCTAAACTCTGTCTCCTTCTCAGAACCTTGCTTTCCTTCATCCTTTACTTTTTCCTCCTTCTTCCTCTTCTTTCCGCTTTCTTCCTGTTTTGCATTCCATGCATTTTTTTCAGTCGGACCCCCTCCGTTGGGGGTCCAGACACCCTTTACGCCGGGACTTAATAGAAACCGTCATTTTCGGAGCTACAGGTTTCAATAACATTATATTTTGATATAAATATGGGAACTAAACGAATATTTATTAAAACTCAGCACCGCACGGCTCCAAGCACCGGTGCCGATGCCAATCTCAGACTGCTCTGGACTCAGACTCCTACTCCAAACTCTTTCCTTCTCGTGACTCCTCCTATCTGCCCATCCTTGCTTTCTTTTTTCAGCCATCTTCCTTTCTTCTTCCTCTGTTTTGAATTCCATGCATTTCTTCTTTTTCAGGGGGGACCATCACATCCGGGGGGTCCCTGAACTCCGAAACCCGAATCCGACCGGAATCCTTTTTCCCAACTCGGAATCTCCTCCCAGCCTAAAATTTCAGCTTCTAACGATTCATTATTTTAGGGGGGGCCTGCGCCCCCCCCTATAAGGGGAGGGGCACGCTGGGGTACGTAAGCCTGTGCAGTGCGGGCATATACAGTTATAATATATATATATTATAAATAGTATAGTATATAATATATATATATATATATATTATATATATATATATAGTATATATATTATATATATATATATAATATAATATATATATATATATAATATTAATTACTATATATATACTATATATATATATATATATATTTTATTTATTTTTTATTTATTAATTAATTAAATTAATTACATTAATTAATTAATTTTATTTATATTTTTTTTTTTATTAAATTTCGGTATAGATATAATTGGATGAGTTACAGTGCGTAAAGGCAGGAAAATTTAACTATCGGTTTTACTTCCGGTTTCGGGCGGTCGATCGTTTACTTCCGGTCTTTTACTTCCGCTCCAATAATTTAGCCGCTCTACTACTATATATATATATATATATATATATATATATATATATAGTATATATAGTATAGTATATATATATTATAGTATATATATATATATATATAATATATATATATATATAGTATTATATATATATATATATATATATAGTATATATATATATATACAGTATATAAAGGGGATTGCAAATATATTCGCAATAAGTAATACGTAAAATCCGTCCCTATTAAAAGGTGCTTTACTTCTACTAATAAATAAAAAAAAAAGTAAAATAAAACGAATAAACAAGGAAAATAAAATAAAAGTAATTAAAGACAAATTTAGATATACAATTAAATTTGTCCTCAAAAGTTGTAATTATATAAATAATTCTATTATAATATTTGTACTTTTATGCTATTCTGAATTATTTCATTAATTAAATTCTATCATTTGAACAGTATTTAAATTGAATAGTCAATTATAAACGTCTGCCTTGTAGAATATCAATTCATTATTTTTAATATGTTGCAAGTTTACAAGGCAATGCTTTAAATATTTTCAATATTAACTATTGTTCACTGTTCGTCAGTTAGTGTATTTTTTAATTATATTTAATTATATAACTGTTTAAATATTTAATGATATTTAACTTTATTTAATTATATAATTATTTATTAATTTAATTATTTAATTATTTTAATTAATTTAATTATTTAGATTATTTAATTTATTTAATTATTTAATTATTTAATTATTTAATTATTTAATTATTTAATTATTTAATTACTTAATTATTTAATTACTTAATTATTTAATTATTTAATTATTTAATTGTTTAATTATTTAATTATTTAATTATTTAATTATTTAATTATTTAATTATTTAATTATTTAATTATTTAATTTTTTAATTATTTAATTATTTATTTATTTAATTATTTAATTATTCAATTATTTAATTATTTAATAATTTAATTATTTAATTATTTAATCTTTAATTATTAAATTATTTAAATATTTAATTATTTAATTATTTAATTATCTCATTATTTCATTATTTAATTATCTAATTATTTAATCATTCAATTATTTAAGCTATGGAAAGAGCCGAGAGATGTCACTTCCTTAACCTTGTGGTATGTGTGATCTAATTGATTATTATTGACACACGAGAGTCTTCCCTTTCCCTGGACTACCGAACAGTCTCTTGCAACTAATGCCTATTGATCGCTTAGAGAATAATAATAATAAAAATATAAAATCCTTGAGACATTAAAGCACAAAAAAAATCCTGCAAACAATTTGTTAAACCAAATAATCGATTCTACGTATAATTTAAACTCTAATAGTGACATTATTACAAATTTCAAATAAAAATAAGGAAATTTTCTTTTAATGGCCATTTGGTTTTCGGTCTCTAATGCAATATTGGATGTTGCATTGCAATTATGGTGACCTTGGAGGATTTAATCTCTACGATGTAGCAAATTTTGTATATATATAGTATATATATAGTATCATATATATATATATATATATATAGTATATATATTATATATACTATATATATAATATATTATATATATAGATATATATATATATAATATATATATATATATAATATATTATTACTATTATTATTATTATTATTATATTATTATTATTATTATTATTATTATTTATTATTATTATTATTATTATATTATTATTATTATTATTTTTATTTATTTATTATTATTATTATTATTATATTATTTATTAATTATATTATTTATTATTATTATTTAATTTTATTAATTATTATTATATTATTAATTATTATTATGATTATTATTATTATTATTTATTATTATTATATTATTAATTATTATTATATTATTATTATTATTATTATTATTATTATTATTATTATTATTATTATTATTATTATTATTATTAATTATTATTATTAACATTATTATTATTATTATTATTATTAGCATATATCATTATCATTAATTCATTAATCATTATCATTATCATTATCATTATCATTATCATTATTATTTTTACTATCATTTTCATTATTATCATTATCATTATCATCATCATTATTATCAACATTACCATTATTATTATCATCATCATAATTTTATATTATTAATTTTTATTATATATTATTATTTGATTATTATTATTTTTATTATTATTATTATTATTATTATTATTATTATTATTATTATTATTATTATTATTATTATTATTATTATTATTATTATTATTATTATTATATATTATTATTATTATTATTATCATTATCAGCATCATTATCATTATCATCATCATTATCAGCATCATTATCATTATCAGCATCATTATCATTATCATTATCATTATCATTATATAGAATTATATTACATATGATTATATTAAATAATAATAATAATAATAATAATAATAATAATAATAATAATAATAATAATAATAATAATAATAATAATAATAATAATAATAATAATAATAATAATAATAATAATAATAATAATAATAATAATAATAATAAAAATAATAATAATTAATATTTTAAAATAAAAATGATCATTGGTATTAAATAATTTTTAACTGATTTTATGAATTGTGAAATCTGACATTCAAAAAAAATTAGCTTTATTAATTGGCAGTTAATATAATAAAATGCTGGTAAGGTTTAAGGTCAATAGTTGAAATTACTATTTGAATAAACTACGTTAATTATATCAAATCCACTTCAAACATTTAAATTTGTTTTTAATAATCATATATTGAAAATGAGTTAAACGCATGGGTAACTATAAAAATAAATATTATAATTATTGTGGCTATGAATAAGACGGCATATTGTTGACTCAAATGTAAGTTTTTTACTTTAATTTATTCCAGTCATCAATGGAGAAATTGCGGATTACCCCTTTTCTTGTACTATCCCTGTACAAAGCAATTTGTGGTCACCATCTATTTTCTCTACTTCTTAAGAAAGCAGTTTGTAGAACTCTAATCTACTTCTTCGCATCTGCATTAAAGAAAAAAACGATGCTGTTAGATCGCTCAAATATTTTTCCATGTACTTAACATAAGAGGCACAGTTATGGATGCCATCTATTTATTTTTGTACATGCTTCCAAGAAGAGAGTACTTTGTTGATTTTTAATCTCTTGATTCTAGCTTATCAACAGGACAAAGGGGCCCACAAAAAAAGTTGTGCAACTGTCCCTTTTTCTCCTAATATTTAAATGTGTCAGTCGCTGACTAATATAACCGCTCTCTGATCACATGGGAGAGATCTTTCATGTGCCGTTTTTAATATTTTGGGAGCAGACTTAAGTTTCCGCATCTTACTCTTTAATCCCATTAATGTAGCATTAGCATTTTTTTCTTTACTCTTCACCTTATAGTTGTGTATAAACATCAATAAATTAACCAACCTTCAAAAAGAGTAGTTTAGATGAACAGCCATTCAATTTTCGTCTACTCTAACAGGAGTCAGTTAAGGATCACAGTAAATTCTTTCCCTTCAATCTCAAATTGCAGTTCTTTTATTCTACTCCATTAAAGAAGCAGATGTGGGTCGGCCAATTATTTCCAACACCTCCTTTGAAGGAGTTATTGGGAATCCTACTGTTACCTTTTCTGCCTCAAGCAGAAGTTTTGAGTTCGCCCATTATTGGTATCCAATGCATCAATTTTTCTTCAAAACAGTCAGTTCTGGATCCAGCAATCTCTTCTGTTTTGGGCTGCTGCTCTCTAGATCTTTATGTCCAAATATCTAGCGGTTATTTCGGGGTTGCAACTTCAAATCGTAAATTATTATGTTTATTTTTTCATTTGCGCTTTGATTTCGGCAATGAGATTTATGTAAATCTTTACTTAAACTAAATATCAAATCAAATTTCAATCTCTTTCGTAAATGCATATTTAAAAAACACACTTTACTTTGACATCAAAAGTATTTTATCGCCAGCATTTGTGGCTCATTTTCGGAAAACTTATTATCTCTTAGAGGCTAGGATCTTATACTGCTCCCGCCGCTAACGCCCCAAATAATCTTGATTCACAAATCTCCAGAGGTCAAAAAAGTTTGAGCTAATATAATTGGCAAAATTTGCAAAATAGTTATCTTAAACTTTCATGAGTTGATAAACGTAGAAGCAAACGAAGCGTGAAGCTAATATTTCTAAAAATATAAAGGAAAGCACATGATAAAAATGGGATAATGTAACATTTACATAAAGAATAAAAGAGCTCTCTCTCTCTTCTCTCTCCTCTCCTCTCTTCTCCACAGTCTCTCTCTCTCGTCTCTCTCTCTCTCCCTCTTTCTATTTTTTTTCGTTCCCTCGTCTCTCTCTCCTCTTCTCCTCTCTCTCTCTCTCTCTCTCTCTCTCTCTCGATCTCACTTTCCCTTTCTTCTCTCTCTCTCTCCATCATCTCTTCGCATCAAATATTAAAAATATATGGAGGTAAATTCAAAATATGCATAACTTGAAAAGTTTGGGAGTAACTAGTCATTTATTAAAATCAGAGTAGTACATAACAAGCGCATAGAAAATAGGGTATGTTTATAACAGGAGAGGATAACGAGATCAATGTTTCGATCTCAGAGGAGAAACTCTCTACAGAAATTTCACTTTATATTAATATATTATATATATATATATATAATACATATATATATATATATATATATTATATATATATATATTATATTATAATATATAATATAATATATATTAATATATATATATATATATATTATATAATGATATATATATATATGGCAAAGGCTAGTTGTAGGATTTGGAGAATTTTTTAAGTTGAAAATAAACTTGAGTTTAGAAAGAATTTTGGGCAACTTTTTCCCTTCTCGCCCGGGATTTCTCTACTCTCCCCTCTCTCTCTCTTCCTTCCCTCTTCCCCCTCTTTCCCTTCCTTTCTCCTTCCCTCCTCTTTTTAAAGTAAAATTCGGGTGATTTCTTCTCTCCCCTCTCTTTCCTCCCTTCTCTTCTCTCTCTCCTCCTCTCTCTCTCTCTCCCTCCTCTCTCTCCTCTTCCTCTCTCCTCTTCTTTTTCTCCCGTTCTCCTCTCCTCTCTCCTCTCTTTTCTCTCTCTCTCTCTCTTCTCTTCTCCCTTCTCTCCTCCCTCCTCCTCTCATCCTTCTCTCGTCCTGCTCGTCGATCCTCTCTTCTCTCTATATATATATATATATACTTATAATATTATATATATATATATATATATATATTAATATATTATACTAATATATATTATATATATATATATATATTACACTATACTATATATATATATATAATATATATATATATAATATATATATATAAATATAATTATTATATATATTAGTATAATATATAATATATCTATATAATATATATATATATATTATATATATATATATATAATAAATATATATATATGATAATATATATTATATATATATTATATTATAGTAATATATAATATATAATATAATATATATATATTATATAATTATATATATATATATATATATATATATATATACTATAAGTATAATTATAGTAACTTGTACAATATGGCTGAATGTTATTTGATTTTAATAAAATGCTGAGAAAAAATTAACAGAAGATTTGATATATCAAAAACTTATAACGCGACTGATACAAACGAAAAAGAAATGTGAATTATGCAACTAATATCCAAGGCACGAAATTTGAGATTTGTATGTTATATTATTTTCTTTGTGAAAATATTCCTTTAGGGAAGCGTTAAAAGAAAATATTTGAAAGGAAAAATTTGTAAGAGCTCTTACAAATTCAATAAATATATTAATTATGAAGATATAAATTATGTAAAGAATAACGATATTTCATTTTAAATAACCAATTTCTGTAAAAACAAAATTAATTTAAAATTTTATTTTTATCTTAATTTTTATAACTTACGGTAAAATGCCTCTGAATTTAGTAGTCTGCTCCAATAGTCTCTTATTTTTTTCTTATTTTAAAAGAAGATAAACACTAATCGTTCACGGCAAGAGCCCAATCTAGGAGGGGTGTAACTCATTAACGTCCGAGCAGGACGAAGCAAACAACAAGAGAATAATTAGCTCACATTCTCACCGGAGCCAGTTGCGAACCTGGGAACCTCGCTTGGTGTTTGGCGAGTGCTCTACACTGAGCTATCGGGAGCTTTTTAATATTAAATAAATATAATTGAAACCTATGAGTGTAAAATTTTACATGATTTTGAAATTTCCTTTTCTTTTATTTTTTAATAAATGTTGACAAAAAGTTTGCGTTTAACTTTTAAATTCTTGACTTAAATTACATGAATTTCCGTTTACGAAAATTGCTATTGGGTCTCATTTCTTATCCCTTTGGTGATTCATTTTTTAACGTTTATTAACTTCTTTTATTCAGCGATTTTTTTTTTTTTTAAAACTTTTTTTATATTTTCTATTTCTTATTTTATTTTCTTGGATCTTACTCGAGATTTGTTTTTTTGTTTCAACGGGCAGAAAAAACCTTAATACTATTAGGGGTGACACATTAACGTCGGAGCAGGACGGAAAGCCAACCCAGGAGTGAATAGTTCACATTCTCCCCACCCGACATTGCGAAAAGCTGGACACTCGGCTTTGTTTTGGGCAAGGAATGCTCTAGCACTGAGCTATGGGAGCTTTTATTATAAATAATATAATCTGCATCTCAAACATCATTTTACCATTAGATTAGAATTTCTTTCTTTTTTATTTTTAATAAATGTTGCAAAATTTTTCATGTTAGCTTACTTTAAATTCTTGACTTTCAAATTATGAATTTCCGTTTTACGAAAAATGCTATTGTTTCCTTCATTTCTTTCCTTTGTGAGTTCATTTTTACGTTTTATAAACTTCTTATTGTCAGGATTTTTTTTTTACTTTTTTTTTATATTTTCTATTTTTCCCATTATTTTTTCTTGATCTTCGCTTGAGTTTGTTTTTAATGTTTCATATTTTTATTGATAATATTTATGAAATTATTTGTTATATGTGCCTTGGCTTCGTTTTGCCAAAATAAAAGCTTCGTGATAGATTTTTCCACTCACTCCTCTAATTGAACAAGCATCACCATTACGGGCATGAGAGAATAAAAGGGTATCTCCTCTGGGAAATCAACTGTTACCTTAGTCGCAGTAACTACAAGTATGTCGTCCGAGATAGATTCCAGTATCACAAGCATGCGTTTCTTACGATAGGAAACAAAGATAACCTCCTCTGAGAATCAAAACTGTTAAACTTCTAGACTCTAGAGTCTAGACAGATAATAAAAAGAATTGATCTTAAAATGAAGACTAATGAAATAGAGTTTACAATCTCCCCAATGCACTATTTTATTAGGGTTTTGTTTGGGCTCACCTTCAAATAACTTAACAAGATAAAATGTAAAAAAAGGTTTATCAATTTTCAAAATATACCCATGAGGAACGCAATATTTCACTTTACTGTAATTTGAAACAAAAAATGAAAGCTTAAAAAACAATGCGAAATATTTCTGAAGATATTTTAATAAATAATGATAATTGAATTTATACTTGACTCTTTATTAATACATTAATTTATTAAAATAGTAATCAAGTTTCATTTATAAGTTGTTTATTAACAATATTATTGGTTTGAAATAGTAATTAATATCATTAATATTAAATAAATTTTTAACTGAATATTATGGATTGTGGAACCAAAAATAAAGTGTTGTTTTTTTTATAATATAGAATCTAAAAAAAGCCCCCCCCGAAATTTTTTAGACAAAATTTTATTAAACAAGCAAAAATAATTATAATAATTACTAAAGATTTATATCAATCGTTGGAAATACGAATTGAATGAAAGAACTATCATAAAATTATATCATTATGCTGACACAAAAAAAGCGCCGTTTTATATAATTATCCTATTGAAAATCGATAAATCTAATAGTAATTAAAACCAAATAAATACGAATCATGCATTGTGGGTTTGAGTGGGAAATAGATCTCACAGCATTATAGATACCCGAAGTTAGGGTAGTGCATCAGACCTTTTTTTTCTCCACATTATCCAGAGAGCAAATTCAGGATTGTTTCTATTTTTTGTACTTTTCCCATGGACGTTTTTTTGGGATACCATTTGTTTTTTACACTTGAAATAAAACGCCAGTTTTGGATCCACATGCTATATCTTCTTATCAAAAAAATTAGTTCTGGATTGCCGATAGGTTTCTTTTAGCTCAGAGTAAAATGAAACAGCCTTTGAAAACCATCTATTTAACTTCTACCCTGCAAAGAAGCAGTAATGGATAATCATCAACATTCAACTTCCCACTTCAACTTCTAAAGAAAAAGTTCTAGGATTTATCTTCCTTTTACTTCTCAAAAAAGAACTAGTAAAAATTCCTATTTTTTTCTCCCTATTTCTAAGGTAATGGAGCACGTTTGTAGACTAACGCTTACTAATCATTTACGAAATAGTTGACCCCCCCCCCGCCCCGCCCCCCCCCCCCCCCCCCCCCCCCTCATCACGCATTTTTTTTTTACTTCTCAAGGAAGTGATCAGCTTTATATTTTTTCTACATATCAAAAAAGTTTTGTTTTTGCAATCTATTCTTCTAATCTTCAATGGAGCAATATTTGACCAGCATTCTTTCTCTCCTACTCTTCGCAAGAACAGTTGTGCATTGACCTATAATTATAATTCTTCTATTCTTGAAAGGAGTAGTTATGAATGGCCATGCATTTATTCCACTCCTGATAGAAGTAGTAATGGATGATAATATATTTCTTCATCTTAAATGGGAAATTGTGGATTCGAAATCTTTTTTTCCTGCTCTTTAAAAGAGGAGATTCAAAGGCAAACACCTCAAACAGTTTGCTATGAATCACTGTGAATTATTCTTCCACTCAAATTAGTTTTCGTTGAGCCATTAATATTTTGCTTCTCGTAGTAGGATTTTGCGATTCATCATATATATGTTCTATCAATAAAAATAACCTTTTTAGATTGGCAATTAATTTCTCTTTGGCTGTCAGGTATTACACAATTCAAATTAAAAAAAAGTAGCAAATAATGCTGTTGAAGTTCTTAAAACAGAGATTATCTCCATCTAAGGAGGATATTCTGTCTTATACACTGAATTATGACATTAATCAGTTTTTTTTTAGGATTTATAATTTGATGTCATTGGAGAATTTGATATCTGTTATTTTCAAGGTTGGCAAAAAACCATGGATTTTTTGGCTTTTTTGCTATGGTTAATTGGCTATTGGAAAATTTAATTACTAAAAAATTATATAGGCGTCAAATAGCCAATTAACCACTAGTCATAAAACCAAAAATCCATGCTTTTTCACCACACCCCGGTTAATTTTTCCCTATTAATTCAGCATTCATATGGTTAACCACTTGTCTGTTAGATCCCTAGATAATTCCAGGTCTTTCTTGTCCTGTCATAAGGAAAAACTATAATCTTTAAATTTTATTAGCAGGAGAATATTTCTCTTTGAGTCTTTTAAAAAGTATTTTCTTTAAAATTTTTACTTACCTGTAGCATTAAGACTTTCAAAGATAAGTTCGCGATAATAGAAATAAATTCCTAATGCTTCTCGCGAAAGAATGACTCTACTAAAACATTAGGACATTAGAATATAGGACGCAAAAAGCCTTTACATGGCGCTATCGAACTGTACCAGTCACCCACTACCCAAACAATTGCTCAATAGCCAACTTCACAATCCAGCACCTTCCTAGGGCTCTGTCAATCTTGTCTGCTATACTCTCCCTTCACCAATCTCTCTCACCTACTCAAATTTGGCCCCTTCAGTCAATTACACTATATTAAGATCTGTACTAACGTACTACAATAGTGGAATATCATTGACATCCTAACTAGATATCTACATGCATTATAACGTAAGTTATGGTCACATCATGCCATCTACTAGATACTATAATCAACAGAACTAAACAAACACACGTCCAATAATTGGCTTATCAGTTCATACTTTAGGATCAATGATTCCCATTCCTCTTATTCATCCACTGCTTAAACTGAAATCTAGTTTTTACTTATATTGGTTTAATTGTTGGCTATTATCGAGTCATTTACATAATATCATCTCCTCTGGCAAGACTTTAAGGGACCTTCCAAAGGGATTAACGGAACCCTATTACTGTGAATGCATGCTTTAACGTTTATATCATATCGGATTGCATGCTTTCTTCGGTTAGATTTCCTTTTATTACTGCCCCCTTGGTCACCTGTAGCAAACTGTTCTATCCAGACTAGAATAAAAATTTTAATTGATACAGGCGTGTATCATATAACAGAAGATGTAAATAATAATATTTGTAGACTTGGTATAATCATTCGTTCCCCCACTCTGATAGTCAAATCGCTGTTCTAGCAGAAAACATTCCTTAACTTTCCTTCAGCCATCTCCTCATAATGAATCTTACCTTTCTCAGGGGACACACAGAAAATCCAATCCCTTCGTTTTGGCTCTCTATACGTTGCACTCTTCTCTAGAATATCTAAGTTTTTCTTAATAAGGGGCCAGGCTCCAACTTGTGCAACATACTTATTATATGGTCTTATAAGGGACATAGCTATATGACAGTTACTTATTACTTCCTTGCTCTTGTAAACAACATTGGCGGATTTATTATGCCCAGCATCTATTAGCTTTATTTCTAGCTCCAAACACGAATTAGCTACTTTCAAATTACTGCTTATAATACACCTAACTCTTTTTTCTTGGTCCGAGGGCACAACGACTCAAGCCATCCCAATTCATATCGTAGTTATTACTTTACAATTTGAGTAGACGGCTAGGTGAAGAAACCTTCCATAGGTGGTTTACTATTAAACAATTCATTTGCCACTTTCTGCGGGCTACCTCAAGAGTTTATTCTTTAAGGATTCCATGTTCTGATAACATGGGGAACTTTAACTCCTAGAGGACTTTTATCGACATACATTCTCTATCTATAGAGGTTGGTCCATGGCTTTTAGTATCATCTGCCAAAGTTAGAAATTCTTATGCAATTTAACGATCTCCTTGTTAACGTTTCTACTCCATTAGTATATATTAAATATAAGTAGGAAACAAATAGTATGAGAACCACTAAGCACTAAGAATTCCATAACTGTGGAACACCAACTATTTCACAATTATTTCCATGATGATATTAATATTATCCCAATTATTTAAAGATATATTGTACAACACTTACATGTTTATATTACTATTTCGTCAAAATCAGCCATATAACATTTTAAATTCATTCTAACACTCAATGTCATCACATCATCACAACTAATTAACACCTAATTATACATCTAGCAATAAATAGATACTTTTTACGGGTTAATATCTAATCCAGCCTTAATATTCTGATGGGCTGAATCTATATAAAAGAATCTATAAATTAAAAGTAATATAAATAAATAATAATTTAACATATAAATCAAATACAATGTAGAGAGATCTGAAGATTATTATTATATCAAATTTAGTAGTTATTTAAATATAAGATATACGGATGAGAAGTAGTATAATTATAAATGGAAACTAGTTATATAAACCAGTACTAACTCATATACCGAAAGATAGGATCAATTCAATAGATATATCTTAATGATTGAGCTAGAGAATGGTGATAGTTTGTATTCGAGAATTAGAATAAGACTTTTCTGGATAATTAAAGATTTATCGAGGTGTTATGGGATGCTCTAAGCTGAGTTATTATGTATTTTTAAAGGTATATAATTAGGTGCGTTGAGGCACCAATTTTTAATTGATCTTGTTGTCTTCCAACTACTAGGCACGCATATTCGCTTGTAGTGGAGACTAATTTTCACGTTGAGATAGTTATTCTGATATTTTCCGAGGTTTACATTATATTGGATACTAATGAAATTATTTTCTTCTGGCTATACTGGTAGATTATTCTATTATATTTAATGGCAATCCTCGTAAGCAAGTGTATCGTTTTTTTAACTTGTTTAGTGGTGACAAAGTGTACTCCTGTGAAGTTATTGGATATCAATTAACAAATTTGAAAGACAAAAATTTTCACAAGGTTTACAAGCTTTTGATTGGGCTTTTAAGCATTTCTTAGGTAAGGCTATATAAGTAGTCTTAACTTGGTGCACTAATTTTTCAGCGTTACTACCACCAACCTAAACTCAGTCTTGGAATTCGGCAGTATTTAAAAGTGGTTTTGTACGTCTGTGATGAGTATAAGAGTGAGGTATTTTATTCAGTTCGGGAATAAGTCTAAATAGTTATATTAAGATATATCATTTCCTCACCGAGAGCAGTGTTTCCAATGTTTTGAAGGTGGCCAGAGTTGTGCCCTTGTATAAATCTGTAACACATAAGGAAGTGAAAAATCAGAGACCCATATTGATTTTACCTTTGTTAACGTAAAAATATTAATCGGAAATGCTGGATTATTTAGTAAGGTGATAGGGTGACGGTCTCGACTGCATATATCTACTCTAATAATTCTATTTAATATTAAATTCATAGGTGGATTCATTAATTATAATATATAGTTGTTCCCATTACTGCAGTATCTATTTCTGAGTAGTTATCGATCGAAGGTCGCAGATCTTTTAAAATGGAAGATTCCATAATAATATGTTAATTATAAACAATATTAAGTATATAGCTTGAAGTATTTTAGACTTTTAAACTTCGATAAGTTTTTTGATAATAACTATCCTGTTCATGTCTTTTGATACCATTTGACACGGATATTGTAATCGGAAAGCTGAAAAATATGGCGTTAGAAGCATTTGCCTCTTATCAAATAACTTACTTATTATATCAGCAACAGTTAAAACATATGTTACATTATAATAATAGATATTGGGTAGCAATTCCTGCTCCGGAACTGGTAATGTAACAATTGAGGTACCTCAGAGGTCAGCTTGGGCCTCATTCTTTAAAATCGGGATAAGGACTTTAGTATCTCCATATTTGAAAATTTGCGTATTGGAATGCAGTATAGTCAACAGATGTCAATCTCACTATAACAAATTATAGGGTGAGGATAACTATCATTTTGATATTTGGGTATGCACGACGATACCTCGTGACTCTGTAAGCTTTTTTCAAGTGAGAGATAAAAATAAGTGCGCATATATATATTGTGCTAAACCATTCACAGAAATAATTCAAATTAACATAGAATCTGCAAAGTATGATAGTATGTCACAAATATGTTACTTGTGTCACTAAATAAAGTAATACATCTTCTATGATAATTCAAGAAATGCAAAAAACTATAGCCTAAAATACAAAATAACTTTCATATCTATTTTCACTAATAAATATCGTTTACTGAAATATAATGCATTTACCTAGATGGAGCAAGCAATTGAAATATATTCAAATCAAATTAGATAAAATAAAGAGGGAAAGAAACATAAAGTAATTTTCAAAGAATGCAATCTATCTTTCTTTAATGTGATATACCAAGCAACAACATGCAATCTATTGATGAATAATTCATTACTTGTGTAGAGAAAATTATCAGAAAAGATGTCATAATCACTAATATATTATATATATATAATATACTTATAAATAATAATACAAACTATAATTTTATTATATATATTATTAGCACTCAAATATATAATATACTCAAGGCATAAATCTCATCATTCTCTTATTCCTACTGACCTCATACCTATACCCCCTAGCTTCCCTGATCATAATAAAAGTTTGGGATTTATAATAAGAAATAAAAAAATCAATGGGTGCTGTAAAATACTTTCAGAGAGGGAATATACATACAAATTACTTAAATTTTTATCACATATAAATATAATAATTAATTCATAATATATATAAAAACTAATTATAACCAAATATACTAACTAAAATTGGGAAAGGTATACAAAAACATATAATATTTTTAGAAATAACTTAAAGTTGAAAAATAAAAATTGTCAAAGAGAGGATGTTTCAAAATGTTAATTCCTTTCTGGATATAATGAGTATAAGAAGAATGAAGAGTAAAAACATCAAATGTATTTTCTGAAAAAAAAATCTGATCAATCTCATCATTACTCTCTCTTCTCTCATTCAATCTATTTACCCTTTATATTATTATACAGTGTATTATTATTATTATATATTATTATTAATTATTTAATTATTATTTATTATTATTATTACAGTACCCAGTTGGAAGTTTGCAACCATGAAACACTACTTTTATTTTTCTCTGATTCTACACACTGGCGATCTTTACAAGCTTCCTGCTTTTGGCAACCACATTTAATAAATGATATGGTATTATTAATATAATTTATTATTATTATTCATTATTCATTATTATGTATTATTTATATAATGTATTTTGTTTAATTTTTCTTCATCTATTATTATTTATTTCTCTTCCAGATTATTATTATGTATTTATTATTTATAAAGAATTATCTTAGAATGGCAAATTATTAAATGGGATTGGGTTGAAAAGTGAGTAATGGAATCTTCACGTAAAATAATCTATCGATCTCGGGATATTATGTATCTCCTCGGTCTACTCTTTCGACAATTTAGTTCTCAAGATTTATTTCTCTTCCTCGCGGGATAACCTCTCACACGCTGTCACCCTCTTATGTATATTCGTCCTCTTGTAGCTCGCTATCTGGTATCTTCCCTCAACTCATCATCTCGTCTTATATTGCACATTTCTCCTCATTCTCCATCGTTCCCATTCGGTAAAGGAGATTCGCTTTCCTCTCTCGAGGCTTGGTTCTTCTCCTTCCCAGCATCGTCGGCTTTTCAGCTGAGCTAGTCAGTCTCTCTCTCTCTCCGGGCTATGTATGGCTGCTCTGTTAACCCGTTTCCCTACCCGGGTCTTCTTTTCCATTCTCTAAAACAAAAAGTAAAAAAGATGTTAAGTTGGATATTAAAAAAATAAATATCACTTTGATGCTTGCTATATATAGAATATATTAATTGATGATATATTAGATTATCTTGAAGTGAAATTGTTTGAAGACAATTTGTAGTAAGGTTCTGATGAGAAATAATTGAATAGGTATTCTTATTATATAATCAATTAATATTAAATAAAAGTGAAGGTAAAAAAAGTATGTTGCTAAGCTGATATGTAGTGACACATATTAATATAGTTGAGACGTATTTATAGAAGGACACTTTATTTCCCCATCATCATTGAAAGTTTATGATACATAAAAAGACAATTAAGCAAGCCACATGGGCTTATCGAAACTGTCCCAGTCAACTAAATAGAACAATCACCAAAACATACATGTTTCAATGCAAATCCATAAACATCTCTATGGCTTGGTTGCATAACTTATGTAGTATAATCACAAAGTCTAAAACATGTTCGTGCCAAATTCACTAAGCCCCTAGGGCTTGTTATAACGTTACATATTATGCACAAAGTCTACAACTAAAAAGGAAAAAACTATAGCAAAAGTACATGCTCCATAACCTTAACTCCCTTGACCCTCTTTCTCTGTGACGTGTCGTTGGTGCCCTATCTCTTTTCTATAGGTATTACAACGGCAGGTGCTCGAGAGAATTGACTCTCGCATTTCTCCCCTCCACAACTGCATCGCCCTCGTAACACAAGAGGTGCCTTGTTCTCCAATCATGAAAAATTGTGTGAATATTGGAGACTCGAGGATCACTCGTTTGTACCTCCTTATTTCCAGCCACATCTGTTTTTGGGAACTCGCCTTCTTCTATTTTTCCTCCAATATTCAATCTTCCTTCTATTTAAGTCCCGCGTCCTGCGCCCACTGAGGGAATTGCGTTAGGCAAGGACTAGGTTGGGTTACTTTTCCAATTTATTTATTTTTTTTTCCTTATTTTTTTTTTTTTGGCCCTCCTTTTGAAAAAGGGCCCTTCCCGTGAATGGTGGTATCATGTAAAAAAAAAAAAAAAACAAAAAAAAACAGCAAATTTGGCTTAGTTCAAAATATACTATAATATATATGATACCCAAGAAGTGAGAATACGCGGGTGTTAAAAAAAAAAAAAAACTACGCTTGAAAACGTCTTTTTTTGGGGACGTGGATGGCCTAGTGGTTAGAGCTTCCGGTTATTGTTACACTGCGACACGGTGTCCGAGTCCAATGTTCGATCCCGCTGATGGAGAGTAAATCTCTCCTGTGACTCATAGTCATTATTTAAAGAATGCTCTCTGAGTCAATTTTTCATATTTTATAATTGTGCTTGATATCCTAGTGATTAGAATAGAATAAGTTTTCTATGCAGATTTTAGAGGTTAAATATATGTTTATCGAGACTGTTCCTTTCACAAGCCGAACAATAGTAAATAATACACACCAATGTTTATCTTGGATATTATCTAATCTTTTATCCAAAAGATTTTAATCATTGTGTATTTTAATTATTTTTTCAGATATATATGGTAATGGATTATTGTGTTACGGGTTTACAAGAAATGCTAGACGGTACGCCTAAAAAGAAGTTTCCCCAGTGGCAAGCTCACAAGTAAGGAATTAACAAGATGCTTTTGATTATACTCTCTTTGATGCTGTAAATGTTGTTTTTTTTGTTCGATCAGATGTGGGATAGGGATATTTTACATGCACGGAAATTAGGATAGTTAAATAGAAGACCATGATGCGAGTCGAAATTAAAGCCCCCCCCCCACCTTACCATCCTCTCCATACTCTTAAGTGAGAGGTTGGTACAGTCAAAAAAATCCAATCTAGAACTGCGACGGACCTTCGCTGTGTTATCTCGTCAATGTGGGGTTCATCTCTTGGGCTATGCCCACAACAATACCCCACCACAAAACCCCGCCATTCACTCCTGTTATGCACCTTTCTTCTCGCCTCCACCAAACTCTCATTCTTTTTCTTCAGACATTCCTTTAATCCTTTAATCACTCAATCCACTTATTCTTTGGTCTCCCAGCACATTCACCACTATACATCCACTTATCCAACCGACTATTATACATCCTTTCCATATGATCAAACTATCTCAATATACTCATGTACTCTTCCACTTAGACCACAACCGACTATTATCCATACCTTTTCCATAAACTTGACCAAAACTATTCAATATACTCATGTACTTCTTTTCTTCACACCTCACCACTCCCTAACACTGTTCATGTCCTCATTTTAATCAAATCCTTGGCACAAATAACGCGCCCCTAAGATTATCCATCCGAACAGATTGCACCTTAGATCTATAACTCTATATTACACACGTTAGTTTCACTACTATACAAATAACACCGGTAACAACATACCCTCATGCAGAACTCTAGCAACTAAGACTTAGTCCATTTTCAATCAACCAAGATTTTAATCAATTGGCTTTTGATTTAGACCAAATTCACCAACTTATATCCCTATGACACCTGGCATCATCCGTTCCCGTTTTCATCCATGCATGTAACGCTATATTTAAACTCTGATTATTGTTTTCCAATTGCTCAAAAAATCCAACAATGGATTTCGCAAAGAGGTATTTCCTCACCTTATACCATCACCTTACTGCTTGTCTACATTGCTTATCCAAACCCTCAAGACTTCCTTCAAGACTCGCCACATGCAAACCAAATCACAGCATACAATAAACAGGGCTACCCTACACTCTTTTTTTCCCATCTCATCAGTCTAATACCCTTTCCTACCACCCCAACCTTAAATTCTTTCACATACCCATGTACAATTAAAATAGACAGGGAAGACATACAACATCCCTGTTCCTCTCACACTATTAACTATTAACCATCATTCCTCCACCCCCATTTTAGTTCTTGCACAAGCTTTCACTACCCAACAACATACTTTTGATTTCAATGCAGAAGCGCCTACTACCAACACCATATATCCACTAACATCTGCCACAAAGCTTCTCTATTAATGCTGTCATACGCTGCTGTTGCAAGTCCATAAAACTTAAAAATAACAATTTTTTTTATTTTCTTTCATTTCGCTCAATCATTTATTTAATGTGCAAATTTGATCAACACATTCTTCATCATTGCGAAAATATTTGCACTTATGGTTCTTCATCAGTAAGTCCCAAAGTCAGCTCGAAGCACCTATTTCAACCAAGAATACAGCATATATGTTCCCTTCAAATACTCAATAAACTAATTCTCCTATAGCTTCTAACAGTTTCCCTTTTCTCCCTTACCTTTATAAGGGTACTATTATGCTGCTTTCCTCAATTCATTCGGAACTATCCCCCCTTCCATCAACGTTTTTGTTTCAGACAACTTCCATATCTAGACAATTACAATCTTTCTTC
>JABUQX010113690.1:0-16033 GCA_015478945.1 Trachelipus rathkii
GAAACGTCTGGTGGCACACATCCACTGCGCAAAAATTTAATTATTTGGCGGAAACAAACTGTAAACACACAAAACAAACAAATACACAACAAAAAAAAAACCACAACACAAAACACCATATCACTCACAACGGCATCACTTAACTACAACACTTCAAAAATACAATTTTTCGAATCCATACTACGAGAGTAACAACACCACTCATTTAGTTAGGAATAATGTAAAAAATAAATAAATACAAATACACACACAATCACTCTGGCTCAACTCTATTTTTTTAGGACAGGCAGGGGACAATAATACAATAGCTATACTAAATATTAATTAATTTGTAAAGGTACTTACACGCAATTGTAGGGCGAGAGACCACAGCACGCACAACACACGGAGGAACACAAGCGAGGCCGCAGGACACGCTTCTACTCTCACATACCTCCGTAAGGGGGGGGCGGAGGAAACCCCACAGCGCCCCGGGGTGGACACACAAATACCAAGAGAGCGGCACACGACGTCACACATCACACCGCACACGAGACCGACCTCCAATGAAGGGGGGCGAGCAATTAGCTCACACACCACACACAATGCACACACACACACGATACAACACGTTGCCGCAAATCGACCGCGCGCAACGATGCTTTATAGCTCAGAGTTATGTAAACATATGTCACGGGTCTATCTCTCATTAAACACTATTTGTACATTTATTCATCTCATTGAGTTCATCATTATTATTGTGGATTGATGTATTGTGTATATTATACTTCGCGTAATTTTCAACCTAAGTCAAGTAAAATTATTCAAGTTTTTTTAAATATGCTCTGGATTTGGTTATTCTATTCATGTCTTAAGAAAATAGAATCAATATTTAAATAGGAAGAGACACACAAATATAAGTGATTTTTTATTATTAAGTTGTTATTTCTGATCATGAACGACACATCACTGAGAGAAGTAATCTAATTAATATGCAATAAAATAGGTCTTCTGCGTTAAAATTGTAATTGGCTCTCTAATCATATACATTTTATACTTATAATAATATATATAATATATATTATAATTATATTAGTAATTATAATTATATATAATTTATATTATATTTAATTTTTTTATTTTTATTTCATTTATTCACTATATATATAAAATTTATTATATACCTATAATAGGTATTCCAAAATAATGTATATTATCTATTTACGCTTAGTATAAGGCTATTGTATATTTTTGATGATATATAATATTTATTATTTTTCTATTATTTTTTCTTATTTTATTTTTTTAATATATTTATATTTTTCTATTATATATTATATTTTTTTTAGCATATTATTTCCGCCGCTACTATGATATAAATAATTTGAGAACCTAAGCTATTCCATACTAATTAGTATTAATACCCTATTTTTATACGCTTAATTGCTATTAATTGTTATTAGTTATATTTGAGATAGTGGATTTAGTAATAATGTATATAATAAGTTGTCGCTCTATAAACTCCGCATTAATTCTTCAGGACGATATTATAAATCTATAATTTATAGTTAATTTATATAATTATATATAGTCAATTATTGTTATATTTAGTATATATCAAGTATAAAATATTAATTGTATTTTAATGTTTATATAAATAAATTAAATACATACGTCAATCACTATTAGCATTATCACAGAACCTTATTATAATAAACGACTATGAAGCTATATAAGTACAGATTGTCACTAGAACAATGGTAAATTCTAATTATATATACACTGTGAAGTATGACATTGTTCTCAATATTATAAATACCTAGTATATAACTTAATTATATAATGCCGAGAGAAGAGAGGTTGCCTTAAATGTGAAATCTCGATCCTCTTTTGTGAGCACGGTAACTATGTAAGTAAAAATGCGTTAAGCTTTTCTGCAAACCAAAAAAAATAATGTAGAAGGTACATCTTTTATTTTACTCGCGTAGTCCATATAAATAAGACTTTCTATTATATTAGGTTCGACGGATTTTATTGCAGTCACCACACTCTCGACTAACAGATAAGAAGTAAATACGTGTTCTGTATGGCACTCGATAGCTATTAACTGTCCTAGTATAACTTCGCGATACTACTCGGAATCCATATACTTCAGTGTAAATTTCGTAGATTTACTTCCGTCACGCTTTTTTTTTTTTTTTTTTTTGTTATTTATTATTAACATAAAAGGTATACTCAGAGTACTAGCAACGTCGCCTAGTCGAATTGCTGAGAATAATTCGTTTTTCTGCATCATAATAAGATGGCAGGCGGTAATAGTTTCTGAGGATGTCTTGCATAGTTCGCTGTAAGCTGAAAAGATGTGTGCCTGAAGTTCGAACAAATCGATGGTTTGGCAGTAGCTCTCGCGTAACAATCAACGACCATTGTGATATATATGGATGATGTTGCGATGAAAATTCAGCAACTTAATTCTATTGTTCCGTCACACTCTTCCTACTCGTGTGTGCAGAGGATAGTACTATTCCGTACGATCTCGCAAATCATCAAGTAGCCCGCTCATTTGTTAGATACTAATGCTGTGCGTGTCGCGCGGGTGCGATATTACTCTTCCGCTCCCTCCCGTGAATTATCGTTCGAGAGTGATGTAGATGGTAAGATGAGTGGCACTCGCTCCTCATTTCGCATTTCTTGCGCTCGCCGTCTGACGTTGGAGAAGCTCAACACAGCGCTAGCTCTTATCTTTCCATTCGATGGCTCTGATGTAATACCTTAAAATAATATATAACTGAGAATTAAAATAATTAAAATGTCATACATACATATAAAACGCTGGGGATAAATTAAACGATACGATCTCAGTAAAGACATCATCAAGCAAGTGTATCAGGTGGTGAGAGAGATGCCATCGTATCAGCTAACATATATATATACTATATCTAATATAAATCAGTATATAAGCACTCTTCACTTGTGAGATTTAATACATAACTATGAGTGATAAATACTGAGTTTTATTGGAGATATATTCCATAGTTAATGATACACTCTCACTGCGTTGTGTAGTTGTGTGTATGTATGTGTGTGTGTGTATGTGTATATGTGGGTGTATATGTGTCGTAGTTGTATGTGTTACCTATTTGCTTCATCGAGTTTATGCTGATGCGATGTTGTTGTATGTTGTTTGTTTTCATGAATTGTTCTTGTTGTAGTAGTTTAAGTAAAAAATTATTGTGTCCAGCTTCTAAGTTTCATTGTCCTCCGATAAATGTTTTTTATAAAGTTCTCTATTATAATTTATATTCAATAAGTAATTAATGTTGAATGTCGCTCGTCTTGGTCGAAGTATGAGCATATGTTGTATTCGATGCCTCGGATAGTGGCTGGTGTGAGAATGCGGCACTACACTTATCAATTAGGTATAGATATAGACTTAAGTAGTAGAAGAGAGAAAGATAAGTATGACAATAAATGAAGACGAAAATGAGAGAGAAGAATGAAAAATTAGATACGACAGAGTAGCATACACACACTGAGATTTTATTATAGAAAGACAGAGTGATATAGATATGTAATTATGATAAGTGTAAGAAGTTCTGTATCTCATTATTGGTGCCAATATGAAACGAATTCAGAGTTAAAGTAGCAATACAAATTATATATTAGTTTTATTATTTAATTTAAAATTTTACATTTAATTAAAAACTACTGAACAAACAAGGATATAAAAACAAAAAATGGAAACAAAAAACGGAAACAACAAAATACGATACTAGACGCATAAGTTAAGGGAACACAACTGATGTTAAACATGGATAGGTAGATATATACAAATTGGGGTAAGAGAGTCTATATAAATATTAATCCGCGTGAGTTTTATAAGTCTATAGCAGAATACATGAATATTTTGTAAGGAATGTTATGTATTGAATTTATGAAGAGTCTGTTTGGTTTTTAATTAGATTACTCTCTCCTCATACCTTCAAATCATCTATCACTTTCTCTCTCTACTCTCTATCTCTTGAGGAATTCTCTACTATCTTATATTTTTATATGTCTCTCATCTCTCTCGCTTCTCTTATTCTCTCTATTCACATTCATCATGTCTCTCTCTCTCGTCTCTCTCTCTGTCTTCTTCTATACCCCCAAACATATCTCACACATCATAAATGTGTAATCTATAATTAAGATCAAAATAAGGCTATAGGTGACATTTCACGCGATTCAGAATATAAGTAATAATTTACACTTTGTCCTATATAATAATAACCTAATATATATATATATATAATATATATATATATATATTATATATTATATATTATATTATATATATATATTAATATATATATATATAATTATATATATATACATATTATATATAATATATAATATATATATATATATATATATATATATATAATATTAATATTATATATAATTTATGAATATAAATATTATATAATATATCTATATACTATTATTTATACTATATATATATATATATATATATATATATATATATATCTATAATATATATATATATATATATATATTATAATATATTATATATATATATAATAATATTAATATATATAAATAATATATATACTAGTTAATATACTATGTGAAGCTCGTGTGTGGTTGGTGTTGGTGTGTGTGGTGTTTTTTGTGTTTTTTAGTGTTTTGTTCTTCCAATTCCTCAGCTTCATTTCTTGAGGCTATAGTGGTTTTGCTGTAGCGCCGATAATAGTTCGACGTTTGGGCCGTGATGGAAAAGGAAGAGCATGAAGATTAAACTAGTTCGTTAAGGTTGGAAATTGTCTCAAAGTACCATAGAGAATACCATTATAAAGGAGGTGACGCCATGCTTGTGTTCTTGTTGTAGGTAGTCCGTCACGCACTAAGGTAATCTTAGGAGGGTTTCATTGGACCGCGTGTATACGGAGGTCTCTCGTATATAGAAGTCTTCGTTTAGCACATAAGTTGTTCATGAAGTAGAATGTTAATTGTGCATCTCCATGTGTGTTTGTTCTTGGCATTGTGCTTTGTTTCGATTTTATCTCCATCCTTTATATATTTTTTTGTTTAGTTTACAATGTTTAATAATCTGCAAAGCACCATTTTCAAGGGTAACTATACTCTTTACTCGAGGCTTTTCTCTGTCGCAAGCAGATGTTCATTTTAAAAAAGCTGAGGTATGTGGTGTGATGGGTGCGCAGACACTCGTTTGTGTTCTGCGCTCACAACTGGGATGTCGGGCGGCACTCGTAGTGAAGAAAGAAAGAAGAAGAGAAAAGAAGAATGGCAAGCACAGGAGAGCGCAAGAAGAAGAGAGAGGAACGAAGAGAGCAAGAAGATACATGTATTGACAATGGCGCTACGCACGTCTAATAGCATGGCACAGGTAAAAAAATTCAAGTCCACATCAAAAGCCCATCGCACCAAAAGAAAGCAGGAATCGCACAAGGCGAAGTTGTAATAATTAATAATAATACAGAAACATGAATGCAAAGTTTTGAGAAAAATTATATAACGACAAGCATGATAAAGGAAAAAATAAGGTAATATATATAAAAAGGTAAGACAATAAAAAAAATATAGAATAATATATATACAGTGTTACCTGAATAAGTAGGAGATAAATATAATAAGGATGATAATAATACCGATTTCACATAGAGATATTGGTTTAATGTAGAATTAATAATATGAATAATTTATGTTAAGATAACATTGCATTTATGAGAGTTAAACATGTATAATATATATTATCTACAACTAACTACAAATATGTTCGATTTCGTATCGTTCAATTAAATCTTGTTTGCAAGATATTGACTCTCATTATAATATTCATCTTACAAAGAATGAAGAGCAGCTCCTCGTAAGAGACTGGAGATTATCCCCGCCATCTCTCTCTCCTTCACTTCTCCACTCACTTGGGGCATATATGTGAGGAGTCCTCTAGAGTTGCAATCTCTCATGGCACTTCCAGTGCCCAACATTGTTCTCTTATCCCCTTTTTTGCGTTCATGATGCAAGCATTTTTTCTTAAACATTGCCGTATCTCTCTGGACATGGCAAGCTCTCCTTAATTCCCACGATCTCCTCTCCTCGTCTCTCTCTCTCTCAGCTCATCGATCATCTAACACCAATATCTCAAAAATTCATAAAAGAAATGACGGTCATTCTTACCTTTAAAAAAAAGAAAATAAATGGGAAAAAATGGCGCAGCTCTCGACGGTCGTGCTCCGAATTAGCCCTTCGAAAGCCTGCATTAGGGGTCTCGGCTCTTCCTCAACCAATAATATAAACCCTTATCTGTCTCAGCCGTAACATCGATTCAGTCACTGTCACTCGTCACCAATTAAATCGGGCCACGTTGACTAGCCTCCGGTGATGAGAGTTTGTCCCTGTCACGGGTAATCTGACATGAAACTCTATTACCTCACCGGGCTATGTTTTGAGAATGTACGGTCTCCCTTTCTTCATCAATTTATGATAGGCCGTCTTGTCATGTTTTAAAAAATTAATTTTAAACAACTTTGGTTGTATACCAGTCCACTGGCCTCTCGTCGTCCGAGTTTCAAACTCGAATCCTCGCTCTAAACATCCTACTTTTTATTCTTAATTCGAATAACAGAGTTATTTTGAGGCGTTTCTAGTACTTTATTCAAACTCTACTACTAATATCTGTATGCTTTTCTACCTACTATCTTGCTTTCAAATTTTCAGACCTGAAGGCAGTTGTGCCAATGTTTGAAATAATGTTGTTTGTTCCCGTGTCAATTTGATTTAGGAGTTTTCCCCGTAATATTACTATCTAATGGCTCAAGCTAAACCTGTCAATTCTAACCCAACTAATTTCATCTGTTTCTGTTAATAATCTGTCTCCTAAACTCAAACTCTATACCTCTAAATTCCTTTTCACGTGATTCTACTTAACGGCTTGTGTTCAATCATCCATGTTAGAACCATAGGTAATAATATATATTTATCTCTTCTTCACATTTCTCTGAATCATCATTTCTTTGTGAGATTTTAACCAGTTCAACATGTACCAACAGTGCCAAAACTGCTTGAATCCGATAAAATCTCAAGATATACAGAATTGGTGAACTTCTATATCTAAGAGCCACTATTTTCAAGATTCAGAATGAACACTCGAGGAAGTTTAGTTATTTCAGATATCTAGCCCCCGTATCATCTTTGATCATTTTTGAGATTGATCCGATACATTCTACGCCCCCATTTTCCCTAATTTCTAATTACCTCTTCATATTCTGTTAATAAAAATTATCTCTTTTCCACATCCTCTGGGTCATTTACCGATCACTCTTAACATTATTCTGTTTTTTCCTGTTCTAATTCTACTGCTTGCAAAGTCCTTCTGCAGAAAAAAAATAGAAAAAAAACCCATGGCACCTGCTTTGGAAAACGTTTTGGCAGGCTTCGATGTTGCAAATAGATGACGACAGCAAGTCCGAGCGACTTGCGGTCGTACTTCTTTATTTTATATAACATGGAATGACTACAGTTTCCGTGGAAAGGGCTCCTAGGAGTCTGCAAAGCGCGAGGTAATTATCTCTGGCATGGAGGTGTAGCGCCCATCATGATAGCTTTAACCTTTCGCTAAATCTAGAAAAAGCTTGATTTAACCCCTACTTGTTCTTGTGGCTAATTAGCGCACAGGGACGCTGCCCCTTTAAGGAATTATTGGGTTCATCTCTCAAATTCCAGAAAAACCTGTTGCCACTTATATTTCATTCTGTACCAAAATCGTGCAATATTTTGTTTCTTCCATGACACCCAAAAAATTCTTTTCTCAGTGGAAAACGCAATAATCTTACATGGCTCGCTCTTCCTCACGTCTTTCAGATATTTTCTTTTCAAAAATTTTTACACTCTTAGAATTTGCTTCTTCCTGCTTGCCACTCTTTTTATTTGTTTTACTAAAGCTGAACTCTTACCTTAAACCTTTTCTTCTAATTCTCCACCTTAGACAATTCCAGTGCTATTCTTTCTTCTCCACCTCCCCCTAACATATTTATGCTAATATTGGGCCTTTATGTATATTTAAAAAGGAGCTTCGTTCGTATGTACGTATATCTGAAATGCGTGTGACGTCATACTCTGACGTGGGAGTTTGCGTAAGTGACCTAACTCTTACGTCACCACAACTGCGTATGCTAGCATATACTGTGGGATATATATATAATTATTATATAATATATATATATATATATATATATTATTATATATATAATTATATATATTATTATATATATATATATAATATAATAATAATTTCTGTGATGTTAAATAAACACAAGACAAATATATGTATTTTATTGGAATCTGACAATATATGCAAAAAAAGCGTTATGAAACTGACAACCTGACATACAAGGGAATAGACTATGCCAAATAATCATTTTTTTTTTTCATTTTTAGTTTATTTTTTTAAGTGTACATGTCTTTTGAAGACTAATAATTATAATGTATATTTTAAATGATTAAGGTGGTTTTTTTGGCTTTTTTTTTGCTAATCCTAACAATTTAAGCTTGGAACAAAAAAGTTTTATACAATCTGCTATTTCATGTGCATGGTTTTACTAAACCACTGAGAGAAATTTAATAAAAACTTTATTTAGGTTGTGGGATTTCTTATTTTTTCGCTAAAGAAAAAAATTTATAATACTTTTGCATCTGATAAAAAAAAAAACAATGATTTTTATAATTTTTTTTTGAAGCCCTGCAAAAAATTTCAAACTTATTTGGATTTGTTATCTGCTCTATTACTAATATATACATATATATATATATATACGTATATATACATAATATATATATATATATATATATATTATATATATACTATTATATATACTATATTAATAATATATTATATATATATGACCAAACTACATCAACTAACATGAGCCCGACATATCCAACCGGCAGCTACTAAACAGTCTATAAGTAAAAGTTAGGGCTAGTTTTAATATCCAGCATGACGTGGATCAGATAAAGTTTAGGGTTACTATCTTTAGGGCAGCTGAGTCCAACGACCACCCTACAAATGGTAAGTATTTTACCCTTTTTTAGGGGGTTCGAGCCGATGGGGGACGGAGGGAGGGGACGTTTCATACCCCGGAGGGGATGGTCGAAGGAACCGCCCGCGACACCAAATAACAAAGAGAGGGGGGGACGTTTGATACCCCGGAGGGGGGGATTAGTCCGCCCCCCGTAAGTCCAGCCTAGAGGCCGAGAAATCCACGACTGACCTGACATCCGGGCGGACTAACACCGTAGGGTATTCGTATAGTGATATCCACTCAAAAAAAACAATAAAATCCGCAAAAATTGAGTTTTTTTTGGGACAATTTATTTATCGCAAACAATTCATTCAAAGCTTCGGGTATGAAAGAAACATTTTGGGACATTTGTATATAAACTAATATTAATATATACTATACTATATACTACTATATTATATATAAAAATATAATATATATATATATATATATATATACTAATATATTACTTATTATAATATATATATATATATATATATAATATTAAAATATATATATAAATACTTATACTATATATAATATATATATACCTGACGACAAGCAGTAAATAAACGCACTTCTGACGTCACAGTCAAACGTGACCGATGAAAAGTCTGACGTTGGACTATGACGTACAAAGCGCGCTTCAGGTATACTACATAACGGAACAGTAAGCTCTTTGGGAATGTAATACTTTCCCTAGATATTGTATTTTCTCTTTAAAGGTGTTATTTCTGCTTAATATATATATATTATATATAATATAAACCCTATTATATATATATTATAATATATATTATATATAATTAATAATATATATATTATTATATATATATATATAATGGTGAAATTGCATATTAGTAACACTTCGATAACCCGTGAGAGCTAACGTTTATTTACCGGAAAAACAAATAAACGTATTGGAATGATGCGTACGACGTTTATACCGGAAATGTGGTAAATTATTGTTAAATATTGTAAAATAAAAAATAGGTTTTAAGCTTGCAAACTATCACCGATAAAGTTTTAAAAAATTAAACTTTGATATATGGACGTTCGAATGGGAGATAAAGGAAGGAAAATATAGTTTTTCGTTCGGATACAAATTAGTTTTCGTTCGGACAATGTTGCTAGATGATGTGTATTCGCTATGTTCTAATAAGTATAAGTTAGTCGGTTTTCTAAAACATTTTAATTTACTAATAAGTTGTAAAAAATGTGTTAAATGCAAGAAAGATTGTAAGTTATATGAATTTAGAAATAGATATAGATGTGTTAAAAAGAAGTGTATGAAAAGCTATAGTTCCATAAAAAGAAATACGTTTTTATGGAATGTTCGCATAAAATACAGTACAGTGCTTAAAATCATTTTTTTTTTTCGTTAATGGAGCGAGTTTGTGAGGCAAAAATTTTATATAGACAAATTAAGCTTAGTGGTGAGAATAAAGTTGTTGAAGTTGACGAAACAGTGTTTGGGAAACGTAAATATTTTTAAATTTTATATAAGTAATAGAAAAACAGAATACAAGATTTTGTAGGTAAGAGAAAATAAAATTTTATAATTTTTTTAAAATATTTTTTTGTTAAAATGCGAAATATTTTTTTTTTAACTAAAGAATACCATAGTGTAACCGCATAGATAGCAGGAGTCGGGGTCTCTTGGCCTTACCGGTGGACGACGGGGGGGAA
Source organism: Trachelipus rathkii (assembly GCA_015478945.1). Taxonomy (NCBI): domain Eukaryota; kingdom Metazoa; phylum Arthropoda; class Malacostraca; order Isopoda; family Trachelipodidae; genus Trachelipus; species Trachelipus rathkii. The sequence goes on from JABUQX010113690.1 coordinate 10,749, forward strand.
GAAGTCCCCCCCTCTGTCCCCGTCGACTCGAGCCCCATAATGATCGTCTAAATGAGCTTAAAAAAATATTACATTTCCGGTAATAATTTTTATACGCTGATTCCAAATATGTAATTTTTTTCCTGTAAGTACCATAGTTTTCGAAATATCAGCGGGTACTAATCTACAATTTGGCTTAATATATACATTTATATATATATATATATATATATATATATATATATATATATATATATATATATATATATATATATATATATATATATATATATATATATATATTTTTTCTATTTTTATATATATATATATATATATATATATATATATATATATATATATATATTCGTCATAACCATTCTTAAACACTCGTGATTTGTTTCACCCCTAGTGTTTGTCTTTAAATACGTCAATTTACATGCTATAGTGATATCTGAGTAACTCAGGCTCCTATTCTACAGTTAGTTTTATAACTTATATCAATATTATCTTACCTTAGATACAAATTTATTAAAGACATCTTTTTGCACTTTAATCTGTCTAACGTGAGAACTCAGAGTAGTTTCCACGCTAACTACCCTAGGAATGACTACAACTTTGACACTAAGAACGTTACGGTGATTCCGAAAAGATGGGAAGGTTGCTGTTATCGTCGATGGGATGAGCAGGTTCATTCTGTCTTAAAGTTTTTTTCCTCCTCTAAATTTATGGTTCGGTTAAATTTGTTATATCATAGCCTATGTAACCTTAAGTATTCTATAGCCTGATATTAATTATAGCCTATGTAATCGAGTTTATGACATGCTGCTCAGAAGGCATACATCCCGTTGTTTCAAGGAGTATGCTTCGGAGCTGGGCGGGCCAGTTATCCTTTGGTTCTCTTTACCACAGTTATCATAATGTTAATAAATTTTCTATGTTTGAAGAGTGTGAATATATGGAAAAACAAATATCACTATCATAGGCACTAATTGCAACTATTACTGCCATATATTACAAACATTTTTCATGCAGTAATAACACTGTACGATAACTGTAATTTTGTAAATCACAAGAATGAAGCTAAAATTATTGTAATTGTACGATTCCAGCGACTATTTTTTCTTGAGAAAAGGTGCAAAAAATAATATATATATATATATATATATATATATATATATATAACATATACCCTAATAATAAATATATATATATATATATATATATATATATATATATATATATATATATATATATATATATATATATATATATATATATATATATATATATATATATATATATAAATTTATATATATATATACCTGTATAACTATATATATATACTATATATATATGTTATTCTGGTGTTTTTAAATATTTCGCAAATATTGAAAATAAATTATTTGCATCGCACGCGGACACACGGAATGTGAATAGTAAATGTTCTGATGGGACTTATTAGAAAATTTAAATTTAACAACTTTAGCGAGAAATTGATTAGAATGAGTTGACTAATGCCGTCTCAAGGTAGTGACCGTAATTTGAGTCACAACTGAAATCTAGCAATTTTAATTATTGACAGGCTCGTACTTGTGAGTATCTTTGCTCGAAATCAACTGTTGAAGCAATGGCATCCTTATCCAGTGTAGTTTGGGATTACTTCGATATTGTTTTCCATGACATCGCAAACCATAACTTTGGAACGAAGAATTTCATCTTAGTTAAGAACTATCTAAGCAGCAAAGACAAGGAAAATGTAGAAAAGAAAATGAGTAAAAGAGTAAAGAATCTCCAATTCCAAGTTTAAGAACGAAGCAGATTACTCTTGAAACTAACATAAAAATGCAAATATATATGGGACACTAAAACGAAAAACCATAAAGGATGGATATAGTAAATTTACAGAATTTATAGTAATGGACGATCTTCAGTTTCGTCGCATTGAAATTCTTGGCTTTGTATGGTTAACGAAGGTATCGGTATCTTCAACACACTACTCAAAAAAAATACTACGGAGATATTGTTTGAAATAAAATGTATGACAGGGTTAAAACAAGTTTTATATTTTTTTTTTTTTTTTTTTTTTTTTTTTTACCACCATTCACGGGCTGAGCCCTATTCAAGGAGGGGGTGTAGTACGCTCAAAAGTTCACCCTCTAGCGCAAATTACGCATATGAGCACAGACGTAAGCTTTAAAGTGAGGAGATTAAATTCAGCAGGAAACACAGAAGATGGAAGAGAATTCCACAGAACAGAGGTGGCAGGAAAGAAGGAAGCACCGCAGCGAACTAGCCTGGAGTTACAATATCCACACAAAACTCATGCGCAGACACAGCACTCCTTGTGCTACGCGGGCGTCGTAAAGGTGGTGGTACGCGAGTGACAAGCTCCCTCGAGCATCTGCCGCTGCGGTACCTATAGAAAAGAGATAAAGCACCAACATCGCGCCGCAAAGATAGAGGGTCAAGTGAAGTGGAAAGTACGGAACAGTTTATAAGTCTTTTGGCCTTTGACTCGACCCTGTCCAAAAGCCGGGTGAAACCAGAGCCCCCTCAGATATGAGAGCAGTACTCCATACAAGGGCGGATGAGGTCCTTGCATAGCTGGAGTAACTGAGAAGAGGAAAAAAAGTCTCGCAGTCTAAACAGAATTCCCAGTTTCTTTGAGGCCGCCCTAGCAACCGTTGTGATGTGAGGTTTCCAAGACATTTTTTTTTATGTTTAAGGCCAAGGATGTTTATATTGTCAACAGGAGAGACAAGAGAACCGTCGAAAGAGATAGGAAAGTTGGAAGATGTTTTATAGAGGGAGATTTGTAGACGTTGAGTTTTTAAAAAATTAAATTTCACAGGCTGAGACGGCCCACCGGAAGTATCAGATCTGCGAGAATAAATCGGAAGGTAAGACGAGAGGAAATTCTAGAAGTAAAGGAGCAGAATTGAAATGAGTTGAAGAATGAAGGGTCGAGTCATCGGCATACGAGGAGTGGATAAGAGTTAGATGTGCAGGTGAGAAGATCATTAATGAAAAGTAAGAATAAAGTAGGAGATAAGGCAGAACCCTGAGGAACACCACAATTGACAGAAAAAGAAGAAGAAGTCGCCCGTCAACAACAGCCGATATTGAGCGATTTGAGGAAAACTAGACATAAGTAAGCAAGAGGAGGAAACCCAAAGGAAGGGAGCATAGAGCAGTGAGCGCGTGCCATACCCGGTCAAATGCTTTGGATATGTCAAGCGCGCCACCACGCAAGTCCCCATAGTTTCTAAGGGCGGAAAACCATAAATCAGTAAGATAGGAAAGTATATCGCCAGTAGACCTCGAGCGCCGAAAGCCATACTGGCGATCGGAAAGAAGTGAATGAGATTCAGATGGTCTAAAAAATTTGAGTTGAGGGTTTAAAAGATCTTAGATAGAATACAAGTGACAGCTATTGGGCTATAGTTAGAAGGATCAGAGCGGCTACCTTTTTCGGAACCGCTTGGACATGTGCGTGCTTCAACAATGATAAAGTGCTGATATTGGGGCACAGAGAATATAACCAAACTAGGGAGGGCCAGCACGGACGCACACTCCCTCAAAACACGAATGCCATCCGGGCCACCCTTTCCTAACGTTCATAGATTTCGGGAGCCTGCACCCCATCAAATGTAATCACAGGCAAATTCATAGGACACCTGAGAGGAGAAGGAGGAGGAAGAGGAATGCCAGAATCATTCAGGGTTGAGTTAGAGGAAAATAGGAGGCCTAAGAGATTGGCCTTTTCAGTTGGAGAATTAGCAACAAAACCATCAGAACGAATAAGAGGAGGAAAGGCAGATTTACAGAAGTTGTTAGAGATGTTTTTGGCAAGAGGCCAGAAAGATTTGTCAGTATGAGAACCAAGGAGGTTAGCGCACTTTCGTTTGATGAAAGCCCGCTTTGCTCGTCGAAGAGTATCCCTGCAACGATTTCTAGCTGAATGAAAATTAGCCAGAGTGATAGGAGAATGAGAAATTTTCCACTCCCGATTAATAAACTCTATCAAACAATCATCCAAGTTAGCTTTCTCCTCCAACGAATGGTCAGATACTCAATCACTGAGCGTCATACAGGTGAATATATCAGTGGCGTATTTAATGGAATGTCAGCGAAATGGAACCTAGCCCCAGATGATGTTCACTGTGTCATAAGAGATGCTGGTGTCAATATAGAGAAAATTGTTAACTCCGTCAGCCACCAACATTAGAAATGTTGTGACATCTCAAACAACAGTCAGCAAAGTTCTCTGAAATTATAGGCTTAGGCCTCTTTTACCCCACGCCCTAAAATTTGGTCAAACCGTATTTTTTGGCCCAAATTTTTACCTGCCCTTGACCTTTTTTGGCCTTGACTTTTTTTGACCGTGACCTTTTTTGGCCTTGACCTTCTTGATGCCCCTTCGAAGAAGGGGCTTGCTAGACGGATGCGGAGCATCCGTCGTACGTATTGCCCCCTATTTTGACCCCCCCTTTAGGGGCTTAGCCCGTTTTTTGATGTTTTGGCCTTGATATTTCGGTTTGGACCTTGATATTTCGGCCTTGATAGCGTATCAAGGGCTGAAATTGGCCATTCTTAAAAATTGACCATTCTTAAAGGTTATTGGAGGGATTAGTAGGGATTATCTTGAGCTCATCCAGATACCTGCTGCCTTGCCTTTGGTAGGTATCTGTGCTAACATGAGGTCAAGTAGGTATCTGACCTGTTTGGATCTGTCCTAACTTATTTCCATCCGCGGTCACACCTACCCCTACACACACACACACACACACACACACACACACACACACACACACACACATACACACACACACACTTACACTTATACACACATTCACTATGACACTTACACTCACCCATAGACACTTACATTTACACTTATACACACGTACAAACACACACGACCAACCCTTTGGTATTCCATGGAATCAATTGGCCCACCTAATTTTGGCCCTCCTTAATTTTCGGCAGCTAATTTTCAGTAACCTTTGGTCTTCCAGGGGACAATTTTGAGAACCCAAATTTTTCGGTCAACCTTTGTATTCCAGGGTACAAATTTGACATTGTATCTTTGACCTTGTAGCTTTTTTGATGACTCAGATTTATTGATGGTTCACTTTGATGGTTCCCAATCACCGTAAGGGTATCTAGGGATGTTCTATTAGTGTTCTATGAGTATTAGATGAGTGCCAGGTGAGTGCTAAGTGAGTGCCACATAGTGCCAACTGAGTGCCACTTTTTCAAGCCTTTTCTAGCCTCCCTGAGCCTAAAATAGCCCTAATATGGGT
>JABUQX010113691.1:12500-29641 GCA_015478945.1 Trachelipus rathkii
AGAATAAGCTTAGTGATCATAGATCACAGAAGATGAAGTTATAAGGCCTATTGACCTGCAGGCTCTTCAGACTATCCAAAAGGCGGAGCGGGATTTAAAGCATAAAAAGGGGATACCGGGGATACAGATTTATAGTTATGTTGTTGGGGTCGTCGATTGACACGCGGATTAAGCACCGCTTATAATTATAGATGAGAAAAATTATATGGTAAAATAGCAGTCGTAAACGAATACAGGCGCAAGAGAGCACAATAAAAATTTAAGTATAAGGAAACGGGAAACATTGGCTCAGAAGGCAGAGAAAGAGAATATAGACCCGCCAGGGCGGCCACGGAAAAGGAGATCCCGAGGCGGTGAGGAGACGGAGTAGCACCGATGGGTACGCTGCGCAAGACCCACGAGTATGGTGAGTCTAGAGGTGGGGAGTACGGACAAAGCGGTCAAAGAATGAGAAGTTGGAGTAGTATTGTAAAGGGAATGATTGGAAAGGGAGGGTTTCCGCGCAAAAGGAGGGAACTCAGCGCAAGGAGTTGTCGGGTACACCACGAAAGCGGCGAAGGCGGGGCGAGGAAAGTCGATATATTGAAGGGGCAGGAGGACTCAGAAGGCATCTCTTAGGAGTATAAAGAGCAGGGGAGCACCATGTTAATAATGAGGTGTGGGAGAGAGGTTCGGACTCATTAGGGCATAGTGAAAGAGGTGTAGAACGGGTGCAGCAAAAGATGCGTGAGGACAAAGAACAGGGCATTAAAGTGTTGGAGATTTACAATATCAGAACGTGTGTGACACCAGATAGTGCAACTTATAAGAAAGGAGGAAGAGGTTTGTCTTCGCATCAACAAGAACTTGGAAATTAATAAATATGAAGTGTGATTTATGTAAAAACACATAAAAAATTGTAATGATCTCTTAATCTTACCAGGAAGGCCAAGTAACTGTAGTGTGTCAAATTAGGACCAGTATAGACTGTAAAATTAGATGGCTCAGAGGTGCTGTTGGGAGTCCATTCATGATGGAAGTAAGGGATCATTAGTGAGTATCACATGCATTTCGCTTAAATAGTGATTGGATATAGGTGTTCAGCTACATTACTGCTATATTGCGTTCCGTAAACTCAGCTTTACGTATGTTAATTGTTAACTCGGGATTACGTATGTAAATTTGGTGCAATACTAACCTTAATGATTAAATTATGACATGAGACGCTATTGATGAGGCAAGAATATTCACTCATGAAGCAACGTGAAGAATTAGCGCTAAGTGATTTCGATCTGATAGATACGAACGTGGTAGACAAAACTTCCTGTCATATTCAAGACTCATCATGAGATGAACAGCAAGTATATATATTTAATAAGAGTGCTACCGATGAGAATGGAAGGCGTACATCTTATTTGCCCAGTAACGGGAAGTCGCATTAAAATGGAAACAAGGACAAAAATGTCACGTAGTGGTACATACGAAAAATGGAATGTGCGTGATCTTCAATAGAGTCAATTCGTTAATCAGTGGGAAGAGGACGCTTCTCCAAACGCCGATTACAGCGAGGATATCTAAATCCTCTTAAGTAGTGGTTAATGCGATTATCCATTCTATTATGTAAAGTGCCTGGCAAGCTACATATTATGTGATAAATTGTGGTGGGTTATTCGATTAGTCGACAATTATTATGGAATCTGCATGTGCGCGTGTCTGGATTCTATACGCATTATTGAGCTAAGAATTAAAACTTATTATATTTGTACTGAATTCAACAGGTGATGATCCTGGTAAGGGTCAATTATTGAATTATTAGACGCGTCTACTAGCGCTCGTAATATAAAGGATGATTCTCATACAGATTGTTCCAATAAAAATTTAGATTGGCAAAAAATTGATAGATATCCTAAACAGAGGCATTTAATGCAAGTTCGACCTGTTTCCATTATCTACAAGTGTATTGGCAGATTAAGTATGTGATGTTCATTTCCAATCAACTTGAGAATTGGACATTCAAATACAATAATATTAAATTCTAAATTGTATATATCCTTACCATGATTTAAAATTACTATATTATTTATTGGAGCTTAGAGATGTTAGAAGAGTAGAGTTAATTCTCCAATATCTTGTTCATTCATCTAGTTGCCTTATTGACATGGCGAAGCAGAGTTCGGCCTGCTCTGTAAGGGTCTTATTATTACTTCGAAATATGGCAAATTGTGAGTGTATAAGTCCCTCAGCTTATATAGGATCCTTAAGGAAGTAATTAGTACAAGAACTGTGTGTGTGTGCAAAGATTTTATTACAGTTTGTGCGGCTCCATTCACACCTAATATTATATGGATTTCCCTATTATCTGTATTAGGTGATCAGCTAAGGTATGTTATGTTCTCTTCAAATGCTACAATGTGAGGGAAGTATAGTTCACGTCGTGGTGTATTTGAGGGAACTACAGCTTCACAGATATGTGATTTGTGATTGGTGGTTATTATTCAATTCTATTAATAGAAGAGGTTATAAGATACCAGACTGTTGTTAGCATATGTCAGACTTGACACTATTATTTAATTTTTTGTTTGCTAGTATATTCCTGCGATTTATAAAATTTATTTTCCGACTCCACAGCCCTGATAAACCCTGTCAAGTCCTTGATTTTGTTATTGTTTTTTATTTATACAAGTTGTGGTGAAGGTAGGTTAGTGTATGTTTGACTGCTTGTTTAGTCATTTTAAGGAGCTTAATAACAAACAATTTGCTACTGTTCTGAAGATGGGTTGTCTACAGGTGTAACATTTAGTTCAACAACATTGGTTGATGTTTCTGGTTTGGTTTATTAATCTTTTATTTTTATTGTTTTTTTGGTGTTGTTGTGTGTGCATGTATTCAGATTTTGATTTTTAAATATACATAAAAATGGCTGAGTGGCTCGGCTGATATAGAATTTCTACATTATTATTAAATTTGAACTTACCGTGTGTCACTTTTATGATGTCTCCTTCTAAGAAACAAACATCTTAGTTTGTTAAGTATTTTGTTATTTGGTTCAGTGTTTTTGAGAGAGTTGCGGGGCTCGCATATACTATACAATTTATGGTCAGTAGCAATCTGGGTTTTGCAATTTTGACAAAACGGAACAACCACCCTTTTGTGGTTTAAGTTTTGTTTTTTGTTTTTGATTCGCATCAATATTAGTAGCTAAGGCTACTGTTTTTTTCTCAACTTGCGATGTAGTTTTAGTAGTGTATGTATTTGCCTTTGTTTTTGTATTTACTACCCCACTCTTACCTATTCTATTATGAACTTTTATAATATATTTCTAAGCTCTACATTTGGATAAGTATTATTTTTGTAATATTGATATAATTGTGGTTGGATAATGTTCTGGCAAACTATTCACATAAGTACGGGGCAAATCACCTTACTATTTATTTTTAAGCTATCTACTTGACTTCTATCAACTTGGCATCACTGATCCAAGTATAAAATTTGCATAGTAATTTTATTTTTAAAAGTTTTTCATAACTGAAAATTGTTGTAAAGACTTTTTCGAAGGCACTTTTAATAAGTTTTTGAGGCTCAATTACTCAGTATAATCCATAGCTGCATAGGGCTTTTTTGTATAAAATTTAAGGCTGGCCTTTGAGTACTCATTAGACGAGAATGTCTAGCAAATTTATTGTATTTCTCCCTATCATTTTCTCAAAGTTTTTTATAAACGCTATCAAATCTTCAGGTTTTTCATCAAATTCAGGAAGCTGGAGTTCGGGTCTTTTTAACCCAGAGAAACCGTTTCAATATGAGCATTATTTGAGGAAAATATTCTGCATAGGGCTTATTTTATTTTCAGCTCATAGGAGAGATGAGATATGCCAAAGCATAGTACTCATTTTTCACAAATTTTTATCTCGCTTTTCTCAATGTGGATTCTTGACAGTCAGCGTAAACATTTATTAATTTATTGTCCAACTCCGTAACTTCTTTTAATTTTGTTTTAATTTAAGATGCGACCCCTTAACTCATTAGTCAGTATATAGAATTCTATTTCAGCTTATCTTATTATCAATTTGTAAACAATGGCTTTTTGTCTCTTGTTGACTAGAGATAAAACTTGTGTAAATAATAAGGTGGGCTGCCTCACTATTATTTTTAACAAATTTTAACTTAATTGGTCCAACTACATCCAAAAAAAAAAAAAAATAAAATATTAAAAATAACTATGTAAATTTTAATTTGTAAATAAATTTTTTTTTTTAAATTTTTTATATAGTATATTTTTTATTGTCAGTCTCGATAGGCCTGCTGTGGCTTCAACTCAAATATTTTTCCTATAAGTTTAATATTAATAATGATAGTCAATAACTACATAGTATAGCTCAGTACATAAGTTATGTACGTATATATTTTTTTTGTGTACATATGTTGTCAGTCTTGATAGGCCTATGTGGCTTCTAATTTTTGGTCTCGATAGTCTTATGGCTTTCAAAAACTTCCTTATTTCTCCTCTTATATTGTAATATACCTATATATACATTTATGTACCATAGGCTAATGTGGTTAATATTATTTTAGGAGCAAAACACATAGAAGCAAATGATAGGGAATATCAGCTGTAGAGTAAATTCAAGAGAAAGTAATCCTGTCGACTGCGCCATTCAACATGAATAACATATTGATGCATAATTATATGAATAAATGTAAATTTCAGATAGAAGGATCTTCCAAGATGTTGTTTTTTATCTTTTTTACTATAAATAACTTTCGAACTATTTAATATAGGGTGTAATTATTAAAAAATTTATATATTATAAAAATTGGGGTAAATGAAGTCCTCTTTTCTAGTAGCTGATTGTTTCCTTCTTCCTCTTCTTGTGATACAACCATTATCCATAACGCAGTTATGTATTGTGAATTGAGGAGAAGACACCAATCTGTGAGAGGATGGATCTATAGGTCTATTTTACTTTATTTGAATTATTAAATTATATATTTTATTTATTATTCATTTAGTTTGATTATTATTATTTATTATTATCTTTATTATTATTATTATTTATTATTCGTATTATTATTATGATATATACAATATATTATTATATATAGATTATTATAATATATTATATCTACTTCTTATTATTATTATTATTTATTTACTATTATTCACTATTATTATATATATTATTATTATGAGTTATACTTTTTCATTAATTATTTATTATTATGTGCGTTATTTTATTAATTTTCTTTCTTTCTTATATTCTCTCTATATGCTATGCCTCATCAATAACAGTTGGTAACGTTATTGGACTTTTTTACGTTTAAATACTTGAATTTATTTTTGAATGTTACTTTGAAGTAGGGTTGTCAATCGTTGTACAGTGACTACTTTAAAATTTAAAGGGTTTTAGGTAGCTCTCTATTTTTTCTACATATAAAGTATTGGTTGGTGAGGAGTAGCTAAAGTCAGATCTATTGGCTGTTATCATTGAATGGTTGTCTTGGTTTTTGATATTATGCATAGCTGAGTGAAAGAGCAGGTGGTCCTAATGCAGATATAGTGGCTGCTTGTTACTCTCTAGAGTTTGCAGAAAGCTCAGCTATATGTTAGCCTATGCTCGCACTGTCTTCAGGCGCTCATAGCAGGTGTGCCCATACACTACTACTCTCTAGGAGAAATATATAAAATATTAGGTATACTCCCATTAATTTTTCCCTTTATATTTCTGTAGCTCTCTTTTTAAAGTATTATGTGTTATAGGAGGTGTATATATATATATTGAATAGTATGAAAAAACGGGTAGATGGTATATATGCCAGTTATTGTGCAAGAACCGAAACATAGATGGAGCTAGGCACACGTGATGATAAATTAGATTGTTTCTGTATTTTATTATATTATTTAGGGTGCTGGCAGCATTTTGTTAGGCGACGCACTAATGGGTGTGCAATATATAGGCTGAGCTTTTTTGCGAATCGGCAAAAATCCAAAGGACCTCCCTAAGCCATATTGGGAAGATTAGACCTTGTTGACAGTCGGCGAGAGGTGCAGAATCTATACAGACTAACATTTTTAGGTGCGAGGCTCTAGACACAGAAAGCGACTCGATTTGGTTAGGCGCAGGAAGTGTTTTTCTCACTTTTCATACTGCAAAGATAAAAAATGTTTGACTTAATATTACTTAATTAAAATAAGAATTAAAAATCAAATTCATACTTCAATATGGCCCTTGAAGTAAAAGAAAAATATATGTATATATACTTCTGAGTATATATATAGCATATTTACTAAGAAATGACACTTGGGTGTGTAAGGGCTCATATATACAATAGTTATATCATACAGTGTAAATATTTATTGCTTTACACTATTTAGCTCTCTAAGCATAATCAATTCACCTTAGAATTATCGTATATAATAAGCAACTTTTGATTTTATTTTATTATAATATATATAATTATAGATTTTTATTAATGTTTTTATTAGTACTTTACAGTTAAAATTTAATATTAACTACTATTAATGTGTGTTGGACGTTGAAGCTTTCGTTTAATTGCTAACAAGGTTTAACCCTATTACACACTATCTATTAATTCACCGTTTCCTGACTCAAATTTTTGAAGACGACGAATTGGCGATCATAAAGACATATGTCAGGGTGTGATTTAAGTGACTAGGCCTGGGGCAAGTTGGATAAAATAATACATAAATGCGTGGGTGTGGCACGGATCTGCGATGGATAACTCTTTAGTGCATTCAATAGTGCTGATGGCAGTCACATGAAACTCGACAATATATAGATCCAGCAGAAATGAGACGGTATGTTGATTAATTAAAAATATCACATAATGAATACGACTAATACACATATTTAATCATCATGTTGAGATTATTAGGGTATTTACTAAAGTATATCAAGTTATTGGATTGTGCTACAATCGTTATGGCGAATACATATCAATCAAAGTGCGAAGTGTGAAACAGTTAATAAGAATTTAGCAGTAAAATAACTCGTGTAACACTGTGCTAAAATGCAAGCACACATTTAATTATTTAATATGTTCACTAAATTGTGAAATATAATAGTAATAACGGTGTGCAAATATAGTAATGTAATTGTGAAACCGAAAAGAATAATTTGAAATGGAGAAGATTAATGATATACGACTTGATAATGATTAATAAATGGAAAGTTATTAGATGATAAGTAATTATATTTAAATATTAGATATTTATAGTGATGCAGAGAATAGGAGGTGGTATTCTATATGATAATAAAGGCTTAGACTCTCTGATATGTAATATACGGCAATATTACCTCATACATATGTGTTCATCTGCTAGTAGTGTGTCCTATATTCTAAGTCAGTGATAGATGCACGGCGGACAAGGGTGATTGCTTATTCTGGGAGTGAGGCAGACGAAGATCGCACGCGTGACAACACGGAGCACGTAGACACTAGAGTTATCGGTGAGAAGGCGCGATGGCCAGAACAAGAGCGCGAGGGTGGAGCGGTCGGAAAATTGGGGAGATACGGCGAGTCGGTAGCTCGAGAAGAGTGTTGGCGGGGGAGGTAGTGGCGCGAGTTGAAGGCGTGCGCCGGTAGTGACGGAGTCTCGGAGGGTCGGCATGGAGCGGTATCGCGAAAGGGTGGGATTGATGCGTTAGGGTGAAAACGGAAGTGATACTTGAACATTGCGGGAGTGGAGAAAAAGGTCTTATGGTGTGGTTCGTTTTCGACATGGGGCAGATCTCCGGAAGTAAATTCGGTCTGTGAGAATGGTCTGTTAGATTGTTGGCAGGATGCGGTGGAATTTATAATACGATTAGATATTCGAAAATGAATAGGGACATAGTGAATAATAATAATCAGAATAAATATTTAGCTTATGATAGTATAGAAATTTATAATAATAGGAAGTGACAGGTCTGATAATATATCTATCTATACCCTAAAATTTTGTTAGACTGGGTATGAGGCGGGTACAAGGATTTTGAAGAAAACATATGCTAAATAATAGTGGATTTATGGATTAGATGGCGAGATCTGGACATGAAAAGAGAGGAAAGAAAAAAGATGGCCCATTACCAGAGTTATTAATGATGGTTAGAGGTGTATTGTAGTTATACGTGTTGAAGATAGATACTATGTCAGGAAGGAGCACTTATCATGGTTCAGAAGAATTGGATAAGATATGAATCAAACTGTTAATTTCGAGCTAAGCGTGTAGTAATGATCTTTGGTAGAAATCATTAGATGTATATGTGTGTGTCATAATCTCGTCGCCGCTCAGACACTACACAGTGTGTGGAAAAAGAAAGATGAACACAACAGCTCCTTCCCGGTCTCTGCTTGCGATCGATAGCATTGTATATGTCTGTTAATGTGGTGTGTTACATAACGAACGCACCTGCACATTCCATCGTCACAGTTACAAGGCGGCTCATTAAGGCGGTCCAATAAAAAATAAATTAATCATTCATTACATAAATTCCTTCAAATTCCCCTTTAAAAAGATATAAAGCTTTCACAACCCTACAAATTCAGTTCCTCCTGAAAGATACACCCTCCGACACGCTCAAAACTAACAAAAGTCGTACTACCCACTCCACCAATCACCAATTCTCAGACATATTCGACCACCGCACTCGATGAATACCTATATCATATCTAATTTATCCAACATCATCACCTATCATCTACCTAGAACGACCACAAGCACTGCCGCAGAACTAGGTATAACCTCTCATCAAGAATGCAGACTCTGCGCCTAAATCATTGAATAACGGCTGATCAAAAGGAACGAGGGCTACGCCGCAACCCCAAGCCCAGCGCCCCAATCTAATCTTCACCCAATTAGTTCCAGCCGGAAACAAAACCCTCCCTAAACAAAACCAAAATAACTAGCGCACTTTAGACCATAGCCCGACACTCACCAAATCTCTCAACCAACGAAACAAACCCCGACTCCTTCCCAGAACAATTCACCGCAAAACAAGACCCTACGACAATTTACACAACTTCCTCAAACTAATACTTACTCCCGCATTCTCACACTGAGATCACACGGCATTCCGTAAACAAGCCGCATAATAATTAGAATTCAGGCTCTAAGTAAAGGCTAACATAAAACAACATGAAAAATAAACTGCATGATTAATGTTTAAAATTTCTGAATATCTATTAGGTATTAATAGAGATCTAATGGCGCGCTCACAATTCTATAAAAAATTAAAATCAGGTTAAAGTTATAGTAGATACTTATTGACACCACTGCAATATCTCATATAAACATTCTACTCTATTCAAGTGAAAAATTAATAATAAAATATTAACAGTACAATAAGAGGTAAAGGTGTAAAAAAATAACGATCGATACAATTGTCGTCAGTTCGAAAAATTATCTTAGTTGATACAATTAAGCTAACGTAGATTGGCAACCTACGAAACCTTACTTAATCCCCTACTCTTCATAATCTCGCTATATTATAATATTAGTTTATATAATTATTATATAAGATTATAATATTTATAAGTTATTATAATATAATATAATTAATATTTTAATATTAATAGAAAATATAATAAAATATAAAGTATATTAGTTAGATGATAAATGACTAATATTTTCGCATACAACATTATTATTATTATAGTTGTAATACATAATTCATCAATTTTAATAGATATTAATCTAATATAAATAACTATTAAAAAGAAAAAAATAACTTTAAATTACACCATGGACAGGGATTGCTGCCGTTAAATGGAATGCCAGACGTCAAATCTATGATGATATTGAACGACCAAAAACCCCACCTGTACTCCACAAGCAATTCAAAAAATCGACTAAATATTAGAATATACATATAGCCAGAACTTACCCCACAACTTCATATTAAACAAATACTATAATAAAAATAGAAGTAAACACGTAAGTTCAAAACCAAAGGAATAAAAAGAAAATATATATACTCAAATACAATAATTATAGACAATAATAAGTGCCTAGGCAATTACTCATTAGCTGAAGGAAACAGGCAACATTATATATACACTATACATTGTGAAAATTCCCCAAAGAAATATATTAGTAAATCAAACAACTTTAATAGTAGACATTATCAACATAAGCTACCCACCAACATATAAAAAAATAGAACTAACCTTAAAACTAAAAAGAAATATTATATGTAAGACTTATCAAATTTAATTAAATAAAAATCAGTAAATCAAAAAGGCTAATTATTATTTAAAACATTAATAGAAGAAGAAAAAATAATAAATAAATAAAGAATAATAACTATAATTATAATAATAATAAGATATAATATTATAATATAATAATAATTAATTGAAGTAAAAGTTAATAAAAAAATAATATTATAATAATAAATAATTGATAAAATAATAAATTAATAATTAATATTATAAAATAATAATAATATAACATAATTAGATAAATATAATATAAATAAAATTAATAATAATTATAATAATTAATTAATAAATAAAATACTATTTAAGATCCATCCTTCAGAGGCTAATGGGGATAGTTGTAGTTACATCACTTATAATATGTCACAGAAATGAAAGGGTAACACAGCTATAATAGACTTCTTCTTCACTAGATTTATATATTAAAAATATAACCCATGTGGGTCGAGTATAATTGATATAATTAACAATATTTATTAATTCAAACATTAGAAACTCTTATCTTACTCATTATAATTACATTCATTATTATTACTAGATGCCAGTCACAGGTCATGACTCCATATCTACAGCTATAATTACAATGGCAAGATTGAGTGCACCCAGTGTAAAAAAGCTTCGACTTTGAAACTAAGGAAATATATGATATAATGTATATTAGATACTAATAAGAAGTTAGTGAACTCATTAATATTACATAATGAGAACAATTAATAATAATAAGGCTACTTATAGCATCAAGACTATACACATAGTTATAATAAATAAATAAGATTATCAAATTCCACGTATTAATTATATACTATTCTGAATATTTTCACATCAGCAATTTAATAAATATTAAACTTAAGAAAAATATTTTAGCTTACTGGAGGACCACGCAGATAGGCTATCGAGACTTATTGGGGAATATATATAACTAACCCGGGGTACTATATACAAAAATTTTAAAAAAAAAAAAAATTTATTCAATATGATGAAAAATGTATGTTTACTTCTCAGGATTTTGTATTATTTGTATTTTTATGTTTGGAATTCGTCTATATGATGGGTATATTAAATTTGTTGTAGAAACGATTTCGAAGAGGTCGAAAATAGTTGTTATTTCGTTTTTCACAATGTTTTAATCTCTAGGTCGATACGAATATTCGGTTACAAAAGTGGGGGCCATTTGTGGTTACAAATTGGATAAATACGGATAACACCTGAATACGGAATTTAGTCATATCTGGATGAATTGATGTTAAATGGTCTCATCTTAGTAGTAGTTAGATAAACAAAATTAAATAGATAATTAAATAAAGGGTACAAGTCATATAAATAATTAAATGGGTTTAGCTGGGATGGGGTCCAGATTTAAAATAAATATAGACGTAAAATAAGAAAATAGAAAATGGTGTAGAAAAATGAGTACTATGCCTTTGTCATCTCATCTCCATTAGTGAGCTTGAAAATAAAATAAGCCTATGAAAATAATTTCCAAATAATGCTCAATTGAAGACGTTTTTCTCTGGTTTAAAGAACCGAACTCCAGCTCCTGATTTCATGGAAAAACCTGAAGACTTGATAGGTTATAAAAACTTTGAGAAATAATGGATCGGAGAAGTCATAAATTTGCTGACGATTCTTGTCTAATGAAACAACTGCAGCGCTAAAATTAATACAAAAGCCCTCTGGAGATATGGATTATGATAGTGCCAAAAACTTATTAAAAAGTGCCTTCAGCAACAAGTCTTTACAATCAATTTTCCATCAAGGAAAACTTTTAAATAAAATAACTCAATGATTTTTATACTTGGATCAGTGATGCAAGTTGATATAAAGCCAATGTAGATGGCTAAAATAAATATATTAATGATGTGATTTGTGCCAATTGACTAATGTGGAATAGTTTGCAAAAGCAATATTCAATCCAATTATATCAATATCTCAAGAAAGCCCTATTCCACATTAAGATGAAGATTTTAATATAAATTTTGCATTTGGATAAGAATCAATTATCTATCTATATTTTTTCCCCTTGAAATATAGAAACATTGAGAATCATATGACAAATAGCAATATTTAGCTTGATGTTTTCTTCTCAGGAGACAAATATGGCGGAAAAAATCTGGTTTGCCTTATACAAAAAATTAGTTTAGAATACAACCTTATATTCATAAATAATTATAACTATTTAGATTAAGATGGTGCTTTCCTGATATTTCATTTAGATCAGGGTCAAAACTTTTTAAGTTATGATAGTTATGACAATTATATTTATTAATTTAGTCTCAAAATATTCATTATATAATATACTTTTTGATAATCATTAAATATATTACAATATAATTAATATACTATTTATAAAAAGGTAGAAATAAGTATAATAAATTCCTATAGTTAGTAAAATATTGCAAATATTATATTAAGGAGGGTAATGGAATAGGCATGCACGCTCCCGAGTTTATTTTGTCTTAATTCAACACAAACAAAAACAATTAAAATAAAAAAATACACAAGCAGACAGCAACCTATGTAAGCTTAAAGGGACACCGGAGATACCAGCTCGAAGAGCAAGTACAATTTGGGGGGATGAAGCTCCGTTAATAGAAAAAGGCAATACAAACTCTGCGACGGCAACACTGGATAAGAAAAAACCAAACGTGGAGGGTTGTGTGGTAGCGGCGGAAATAAAGGAATTGCGCGACAGGAGCACAAAAGATTAAAAGGGACGTGCCGAAGAATGTCTAATAAAGGGCAGGAACAAATATACAAAACTGCGTAGAAGGAAAGGGAAAAGAAGAAGAAAATAGAACAAGGGGCATGGGGCCTTAGACAATCAGATAGTGTGAAGATCGCCCCTCAATTTGAAAAGGGCATGGTAGGAACAGAATACCGTGTTGGTGCGTGAAACCAGGTAAAAGAAAGGCCTAGATACTGAGGGGAATTGAGCCCAAGAAACCTATATAAGCATTGCCATATTGGAGTTAACACCAACGGCCGGGATTATGACATAACCGAGGATCGTATAATGGTACGGAAGTAATGTAGAAAAATGCCTATAAAAGATATGTAACTTTAAATTTGAATAGGCGACTTGCCAGCAAAAAAAAGAGGCACAATAGGAGAAAATGAAGATGGAATGACGAAAAGTGAGACACTATCAAGCCTAGCGCAAAATGAATATTAACAAAAGGGGAAGTGAGTATAGGAGAAGTATAATTGTGATAATAGTGGAGGAAAGATATATGAAGGCTAAAAGTAAGGAGATTGACTGATTAAAGTACTGAAAAATACAGGAGAGATGGATTAAGGCGAAGGGATTTATGGGTTATGAAAAGAATAAATTGGGCAAGAGTGAGTTTGGGTCCGTGGCGAGGAAAGCGACTAAAAAGAGAAAAGCCTTCGAAAAGTAGAAGCGTAGAATAATTGCATTAGGGACCAACGGACAATGGGAGATACCGTGAAAGAAAGCAGACAAAAAATATATGATTTTAGGGAGCCAATGCAATTAGAATCAGGTGAGAACGTACAAAAGCAGGATAAGGGGATAAGGTGCTATAGGGATAAGAGGATAAGGGATAAAGAATTAAAGGGAGTCGCAGGACCGAAGAAAGTTAATAGATGTTTGGAGATTCGCTAGGAAACTTTACGAAGGGAAGAAGGAGGCTTGGTATTCGAGTGTGGGAGAGGCGCACCAGATTAAATGGGACTGGTTGAAGGAAACAGAAAGTTCAGGGGTGTGGTTACATAAAAGAAAAGAAATTGGTTAGTAGGGGTGTATGAAGATGCGACTGTCGTTGGGATGAATGGAGCTCCATCTCAGACTGTTTGTTTCTTTCCGATAATATAAATTGCATGCATTAGAGAGTATTAAGAGAACGAGGAAATTGTGTATTAACCTGCTATTAGAAACGGGACCACGCGAAAAGGTTGAAATTGACTGGCGTATCATAGTTCTCAGGGAGAGTGATGAAGATTGGGGGAAATGAAACAATTTTCAGATAATCCCAGATTTGAATAAGTGAAATATGGTGGGTGAGACAAATAATAGAATGCTCGGAGATAGTTAGAGAAAAGACAGTTCATTTATCAGGGTCTGAATTTGCAGGTGAAGAAGTGACATATGAGTCATTAATAAAGAGTTGAAAGTGATTCCATACAATCACTTGTAGTCGAGGATGTTACAGATATAATTTGATATCTATGGACCTTAAGATGTCGCTCTCTCTCTGTGAATAATAGGCATAATTGATGTGGACAGATAAAGAATGAGTAATGATTGACTTGGGCAGTTCGTTGGTGAAGCCCGCTCACCCGTGAAGAGGGCGCAAGGTCGGGTAGCTTCTAACTGATGCGGCTGGTCAGCACGAATCTCTGCACACTTGTCGTAACGGCTTCGCTTGTATCATTGCCCCATGGAAAAAAAAACTCAAACTGCCCCGCCCCAAAATTCCCCGCAAAACTCAGTGAAAGTGGCTCCTTGTTATTACAGAGAGCTGTGTCTCTGGTATAGTGTTCCGCTCATAATTTGTAGTTGCGTGATTTTAGTTCGGAAAGGTGTCCAGTGGGCGAAAACCGTGAATGTTGGGAAGGTCAATAATTGTGCTTGTTCTCGGATTGATACTGATTTGCTTGGCGAATCTGATCATCCTATTAAAGCCTCTAAGCCTATGCCGGTTTGAGACACGCAATGGGTGACCGAAACAACAGAAACTGACTAGGACTAAACAAATGTTGGGTCCGGGTAGACCGCACAGCACATCGGGTTTGATAGTGAGCAAAAGCCGGAGGAGCTGTGTGGAATTACGTGAAGGTATCACCGCGCTAGAGCCCCAGGATATGAGGCGATTCGACTCTCGTTATGGAACGTGACCGAAATGGTTGTGGTGTTGCCGGTGCCACTCCTGGGATTAGAGTTGAAGCGAAGGCAGAGCGAGAAACTTGGCAGGACATTAATCTCTCTTGTGACTCGTTCGCGTGCGTGGGACGTTTGGGCCTTATGTCTTGCTAGAGGTATTACAAGGAGGTTCGAGAGAATTGACCTTCGCGCTTTCCTTCACACTGCTCGCGCTGTGTGTATCAATTAGTTGCTTGTTCTCATCAATTGAGATGGTGAATTGGAGACCAAGGGATTCTACTAGGTTTATTCTTTCGGTGTAACTGTTTCCTTTTCTTCAGCCACATTCTTTGGTCTTTTAAATGTAATAGCCTTAAAACATCTCTCTTTAAGACCGCGTAGCGCTGAGGATGCGTTAGGCAAGGGATCAGGGTGGGTTTACTTTCTATTATTTAATTTTTTCTTATGTAATTTTTTAATTATTTATTTATTTTTTTTGCCTCCTTTTGAAAGGCATTGCGTGAGTGTATCATAAAAAAAAAAAAAAATAAAAAAAAAAAATAACAAAATATAATGGACCTAGTCTTTAAGTAATTTACTCAAGAAAATATAAAAAATTGCTCACAATATTATAAATAAAAAACAGAACTAATATAGAATTTTAATGAGATTATGCTTCTTCTTTCTTTATTAGCATTTTATGATTGCTAGTAAAGACATTTATGGTTTGGTCTTATTATTCTACAATACAGATACTTAGTTGAGCTGTTTTTTAGTGTCAAAAGTTAAATTAATTCAAACAAACAATAATAAAGACCTAGCAACTACAAATTTGCTGTAATTTTGGAGTTCAGTGTCTAATTGAAATGTTTGACAATTTAACTAACTTTTCCACACTCATAATAATAAAATACATTTATATACTAGATTAATGCGTAATGAGTTGTATAATAAAAGTCAACACAGCACAATAGAAACAAAGGGACATATAATAATCAGATCTAATTTATGAAATGCATGTGAACACGATAGACTATTCAATCATTGAGGGAAAGGATCAATTAGGATTATTATCGATGTGTTCAATACTTTTATTAAAAAATCACTTCTATATAAACGGCAATAAATAATAATAAACACTAACATAACATCATCCCTATATATAATAATAAACAGCTTTTAATATTTATAGATATTCAAATTTCTTGTACCCTATTTAAAATTGTAGTTTCTTCTTTCTAAATATTTATTTTACACTATGTAAGAAAATTTATTCATAAATTTAAAGTTTAAGTACATGAAAAACCGCTTTGTCTCATGTGCTAACAAATGCAATAGCTATCCATGTAAATAGTTAATTGGTAGTTTTTTAGGTCAAATCACAAAATGTTTTCAAAATATATCAATTTTAATAAACCAAAAAAGAAAAAGAAACAAAATAGTCCATTTAATATTTCTCTGATAAAAAAATATATTAGAGTAATATATAGATCAATAGATGCTGATTTTATGAAAAAAATCAAAATGAAGGAAAAATCATCACAATATAAAATAATTAAAGAATAATTAAAATGAACATACGTTATATAAACATTAGCTATAATCGAAAGAGTTATAGTCAAGCAATCAGTAGTTATAATAATATAAAAACTGCAATGAATAATGTAATGAAACAAAAATAATCAAAACCATTACAGATTATAGAATATATCCATTAAATTCATTTAGAGAAAAAGTTTACACTGGACTTTATAATATAAATAAATATGTAGTAGAGAAGATTTTACATATTAATTATATCATATCACTAGAGCTGTAACCTGTTCTATGTAAAAATTGATAATGAATCTTATTTTTGCTTTTCAATATCATGATGTTTGACTTTGGTTCCACAATTATAATGTGACGCATGGAATATATAGATAAGTCATGCAGAATTGTAAGATCTTCTTATGACTTAGATGTAAAATTTTACTTATAACAAAGTTTGATTTTCACATACCGCTGGAAGCTCTTTATAGGAGGTTTAGTGTGAATTTTATCAAACTTGAAAATATAATATAAGTGCTAAGAAAATATATTTAGACAGATGATTTTCTTTTTAGTTACTGGAAACAAATTG
>JABUQX010113692.1:0-12048 GCA_015478945.1 Trachelipus rathkii
CCGAGAATTGTTTCTTCTCAAAATATCCTGCGTTTTCTTTTTCATCCCCCCCCCCCCCCCAAAATTTTTTTTCTTTCATTGTGAAATCTTGGTTTAAAATGAAAGACCCTTATCAAGTGAATCATCAATTTGTTTCATCAAAAATTCCTTGAACTTAATGTAATATTCTTTCTTTTAGCTTTTTTAAAAAAGCAAAAGCTGTACAGTGCGTATTTATTCTTACTTTTATTTGAAATCAAATAATGTTATAGGAGCTAATTTATGTTGTCGATTTAAAACTGTTGCAAAGTACATAAAAATTTTCTTCTCTTTAATGGTACCAAAACGTTCAGTAACCGAAAAATTTATAAGTTCATCTTTCATAGTTTTTACACCGCTATTCTTCAATGTTTTTGCTAAATATTTTTGCAATGCATTACTGCAGTATTAACAACGATAAATCTACAGGCATCATCAACTCGCGTTTTTTAGTTATATTCCTTCAAATGGTTGTTACGAAATCTAATCATACTTCTCCATTGTTTTCCAAGTGATTTGCCATTTAAGATATTCTAGATTGTTTTTCGAAATTGAAGAATATATAGTAATTGCAATTTTTTGCTCTATGTCCTTTGCAGCATATAATATGAATGAATTACATCTATTTGGAGATCTTGGTTAAGAACTTGTGTATTGGCAAATTTTGAGATTTTTGAATTTCAGTTAACTTAGTTTGTAGAATTGGTGATCTACTAAAATGACTTACAATTTCCAACATAAAGTAATTAAATCTTCAGTTGATTTTTATAGTATAGATAAGAATCATGTGTATTATTTACTGTAAGCGAAATGAATAGACATTTTATGATACAACTGTAGCTCTCATACCTTTTGTAATGTTATGTGCATTATCTAATAGCTGACATTTTTAATGATTTCTTTTTTTAAATTCTCAGCTATTAATTATTTCCTTCATTTTTAGACATTAGTAGTGCTGCTCGAGTGGGAAAACTAAACCTACTGTATTTGTATGTTCCATCTCTCTTATATTTTATTGAATGCCTAGCTGCACATACTTATAAGCTTTCATTGTTTATATGACAACTCAATAATATCTGATGTTAAGATTTGGCTTGAATTCTTTGACAGCTGAGTGTTATTTTGTTCTTACCCTTTTATATATTTGTTGGGACAATCTCTTCTGAAAAGTACCTCCTTGATTGAATATTATATCGTAGACATACGTGATTTTATTAATCTCTTAACCCATGTCTTCAACAAAAGAAAATGGCAGATTGTCCCCAGCAATCATTTTCTCAATTTTGAAATGAATTTCTGTGCTTTTCTATCATTAATTCATTTCTTGCTTTTATAGTTTATTTCAAACAGTGCAGGCTGAAGAATCTTTTTTTAATAGAGGTAGAAAGTTTGATGATATGGATGGAGATGGATAATCATCTGTTGTGTCTGTGATATCATGTTTTTCTTTTTTCGGCCACTTTTCCATCTTGAAGATTCAGATATTTTTTTATCTTCAAATTTTTGTTTTTTAAATGTTTCTTTTCAAGATTATCGGAGTAAAGGAAATATGGATATAATATTTTGAAACCTGTCCTTGGGTTCCTCTGATAGTAATGTATTCCGGCAGTACGCACAGAGTAGTTCACGACCTTCACAGGTTTAGCCCTCTCAAGTAGTGTACATCTTCTTCTGGTAGTTATTACTTAAGGCTCCGTCCGAGGAAGGTGCAGATAATTGCATGTTTAGAGTCACAATTCTTCATATATATTATATATATATATATATAATATATATAGTATATATATATATATATATATATATAATATATATATATATATATATTATATATTATATATATTATATATATATATATATATATAATTATAGAAGATAAGTATAAATGGAATTACATTTCAGGCGGAGACTCGGCCTCCGGCCGGATTAAAATTTTCATCTCTCGGCATCCGCCAAATTACTCTCGGTGGCATCAACTAATATAATATATATATATATATATATATATATATATAATATATAATATATATATAATATATATATATATATATATATATATATATATATATATATATATTATATAGTATATATACAGTATATATATATATATATATATATATATATATATATTATATATATATATGATATATATATATATATATCATATGATATATATATATATATAATATATATATACATATATATATATATATATATATATATCATACGGTATTATATATATATATATATATATTATTATATTATATATATATATATAATATTAATATAATATATATATATATAGTTTTTTCCAATGCAATTTTACTGACAATGACATCCGATTTCATCATCGAATACAGCATATTCTCAGATAGTAAGATAGTCAACAACTCTGGTGCTGGATTAGGCCGATACCGGATAGTTGCCGGATATCCAGCC
This sequence comes from Trachelipus rathkii, assembly GCA_015478945.1. NCBI lineage: Eukaryota > Metazoa > Arthropoda > Malacostraca > Isopoda > Trachelipodidae > Trachelipus > Trachelipus rathkii. Next base: position 2,455 of record JABUQX010113692.1, read on the forward strand.
CATCCCTACCCTTTAGTGTGGAAAATTACACAGAAAATATCTCGTCATTCCAACACTCCTCACCACAGCGCTGCGTTATGGCTGATATAACTGACATGATCTCCGCTCCTGCTGCTGTAGCAGATGTGTTAGGTTATAGCTTGCCTAGCCACTTGGTCTTTCGCGTACACTGAACGCTTACAAAAACGAGAACTGAACCAAGCACTCGGCAGAACTTTTTCAACGTGAGAGGGGAAGATCATACTACAACCGTCTTTACACTTGCAGAGTATCAAACTGCAATTGGCGAATAGCAAAGTGGTGCTCTTGTCCAGACATGAATTTCGTACATGCATGCTCTGTCATATCCATACCCTCTGCATCAGCATTTTTTGCTGGATGTATAATAACAGAATCTGGATCGAATCTTCTTTTCCATTTATTTGGACTACAGCATTTGTAATTCCTATTTCCAACCTGGCAAAGATCCGAAGTTGGCGGGCACCAAGACCAATTTCGCTGACCTGGCAATTCCTGTAAATTAATAGAGAAAATGGTTCTTCTGCCGCTTTCTCCTGTTCTGGAGAGCGCCAAGCTTTCTCAACTTCCAGTTTGGTTTCGCAAAAATCATTCAACTGCAGACTCCTTGGTAAACTAGACCATCCGACATCCGGGAAGCCCTGTCTCAAACCTGGTGGGATGGTTTCTCTGTTGTCTTTTTTGACACCCTTTGGGAGAAAGCTTTACTGAAGACACCGAACATGGGAGAAACTGGATTGCTTTTCCTTAACTCCAATTCGCAGTTCGAGGTTTTCCGAGAGCTAACTCCTCTCTCTTTTCATCTGATGCCGTCTGGTCAAAGCTAGATCTATTGTTCGCAGGTTGGTGTCTTCTATTCTTTTAGGACTACCTTCTTCTTGTTCTCTCATAACATAGGGTAGCGTTTTTTCTAAGTGTACTAACTATTATCGCTCTTGGATTTAATGATATCGTTACTTCTGTCCCAGCGACTGTCAATTTTTTCTCTCTATGTTGATGACCTTGCGTTATATATGGCTGGTGTCAGCTGCCTTTTCTCGAATAGGCAACTTCAACTACCGTAGCCTATTGAGAATATTTTCACACCCAATGGGTAACTCCCATGGCTTCATTTTTCTCCCACCAAAACCTCAGCAGTGCTTTTTAAAAAAAAAAAGAATCGAAGAACTTGCACCTTCTTCGCAGTAAAACCTCTTTATATGGTTGCGGACCATTCTGTTACTTCACAGGTCAATTTCTTGGAATCATTCTAGATGACCACTTAACTAAAACGCATATTAAACACCTGAAACAACTTGTCATCGCGCGCGCTTGACCTATTACATCAATCTCGCCTCAAAATCTTGGGTCGCTGATCATCTAAGTCCCTTTTACGCCTCTACGCCCTAATCCGATCGAAATAAGGAACTTATGGCTTGTGCAGTATACAGCCAGACCTCCACAATACTACTACAGCCTATTAGATCATTCCAAAATGAGGCGATCCGTATCTCCAACGGAGCCTTCCGATCGTCCCGCCCAGGTAAGCCTTGAAGTTGAAAGCCAATGTGATGCCTCTCTCTCTTCGAGAATACAATATGTGTACAAGCTATCTTCGTTTTTAAAACCCAATACCCGTCTGCTCTGACACTGATTCTGCAGGAGATACCTCTGAATCCTCAATTCTGGCCATTTGCAAACACAGTTTCATAACATCCTAAATTTCTTAACATCCCTTGCAAAAGGTGCTGCTTTCTCTTACGACGAAGGGGTGACAGTACATCTTGGCTATTCCCTCGCTCGCCACCATTTGCTTGCTCTGAAGCCTCTCTTTCCAATCTAGCCATCCAGCTGCTTTTTTAAAAACATCATTTCTGTCTCATTCGCAGTTCACAGATGATTTACTCCAGTGTTTACTGAAGACTCTAAAACAGGGAAAAGTGTGGGCGCATCTGCTGTCTTCTTGACGCGCAACTCTCCGCATACTCCCTCAATGCTTCAATTTACGGCAGAATATAATGCCATAATGATTGCCTTTCCTCAGAAATTTTAATCCTTAACAAGATCACTCCTATGTCATTTATTCAGGTATATTGCTGCAGCGTTCTCGGCGCTTAAAACCCTTAATTCTAAAAACACAATGGTACCAGCTGTACAACAATTTTGGCTGCTCCATTCCCATAAAAACAAATTTTATATTGACGATGGACAAAGATGGATATTTAATCCTTTTTGAATATGTCCAAAATGTACCACCTTCTCTTTCGAAGTTGTTCAGGTCCTTCGGACGCCATTCGACAAGCTGCCTCCCATCAACTGATTACTATCTGCTCTCCGACAAGGCTTTCGATCTGTTGGCAAGAGTGATGGATGAGTGATCAGCAGAGGGGACCGAAACTCAGAAATATAAAGCCGATATTGACGAGTGGCTCCCACAGACAAAAGCGCTTACATGAGGTGAAACTTGCACACTTCCGTATTGGCCACGCTAATATCACTCACGTTCACTATATGTCACGGACCCTCCTCCCATTTGCAACATTTAGCTGTTGCACAGCCCTCAATTCTGTTTCGCCATATCTTCATTGGATTGTTCCCATCTGGACCCTATTTGCTGTCATCATTTTCCTGCTTTACAGTCATAATATCTTGTTGAAAGATTATCATATATCTTTCTGAATTTTTCCGCACTTTAGTAGTACTCTATTTCCTTGTATCTTCCGAAGTGAATATTCTTTATAACATTTGGTTTTTGTATGTTAATCTAATGACTATTTATATAACTAGGACAAGACGATATAATTTTGATGTAGTTTATATATTTATTTTTTGACTGACTGAATATTCAATGTCCCCATACCAAAATCTCGCGCTTTGACATTTTGAAATATATTATGGATAGGGCCTTCCCACCATGGTGCTGATTTTGTCAGACCAGTATGGCCGTTCTCTGTGAGCATGGTGGTTCCTGTAACACGACTAAAAATATATATATATTATATATCATCATACTATATAGTAATATATATATATGATATATATAGTAGTAGATATTGACTATATATATATAGTTTATAGTATATATATGTTTATATATTATATATATATATATATAGCTATATATAATTTTTTTTTATATTACGTAAAAATTGTTTTGCAATATTTTTTTTTTTTTATATTGTTTTTTTAATATAAAATCATAGTAGAAATATTTATGCTGTGATAAAATTGTTCATAATCATTAAAAAAAATTATAATCTCAATAAATAATAAATATTGATGTATCCATAAGTTGAAACACATTTCCACAGTTATTATTCGTCATCCCCACACAAATGGAAAAAAGCCTAAAAGTGATTTTTTTAGTAGCGTTATTTTTTTATATTTTTATTGAAGATATACATTTAAAATGTATGTGAATTGCTAAAAAAAAAAAAAACTTCAAAGAATTTTTTGATACCATTTTTGTATATTAAAAGTTTATAGTTTTAATACAATAGTTATGTAATGCTTTCTCACATTAGCTACATAACTACCAATATTTTCAGCCTAAATTAAGTATAGCCCACTTGGGAATAGAATAAGGCTTATGCCTAAAATGGTAGGCTCCAAATAGAAATGCTACACTTCACATTTAAAATACTTGCCGTACTAATTTGAGGTTTGTAGTTCTAATTACAATACATAATTTAAGCTTTTTGCATTATAATTTAATATTAATTAATTTAACGGTACATTTACACAGATTAATACGTTTTACGTCAGTTCTTATGTTAAATAACTATATTTATTTTATTTTATTTATACATGGTCGTGGCATGACCTTAACATCTATAAATAAACAAGGTTTGTATTCTTTACGACTTTACGTTTTTCGTCAGTTCTTAAGGCGTTTTCCATTTTGCATTTGTGCTAACGCTCGATAAGAAATGCTAATCCAGTTTTAGCACGAATTTCGGGCATAATCGACCGATTGTTTACAAAAATATTGATCAGCTGTTCTAATGGAGCACGTGGTTTTGGAATAAACAAAAATAAAAAAAATAACAAATGGTTTTTATCACAAATAATATCAGTTCGTAGGTTAAATAACTAAATAAACAAGGTTTGTAGTCTTTGCGTCGCCAATCATAATTGGTTGAGAATTTTACTACCAAGTAAATGCCTAATCTAATTTAACCTATCCGGAATTATGACACAGTAACTTCAAATATTTAGTTTTGTTATATATTTTAACTCTGAGGGAAGAGTCTGAAATTTTAAAGAACTTTGAATTCCTAAAGAACTCAAACTTAAGCTCCACTACCAAACCTTCATCTCAGAGGGAGCACCATTCTATAATGACTATAAAATAATATATAAATAAATGGACGAACAATTGTGTATCTATTGATCTTACCTTGGGTTTGTGGTTTTCAAAGATTTTTTTTGCTCTTTGATAGTTCTTGTAAACATAGATAACTCAGCCTGAGGCTTTAGTTATTTAGCACTTAAACTTAGTAAGTAAATTGATAGTTGAAGACAAAGAGAATAGGGATAGATTGAAAAGTGGGGAATTGAAATATAAGTTACCTTCATACACATAACATTTTGATTATTAATTTTGATTTTCACAAGACCACCAGTTAGGAATGTTATTGAATCAGTAATGCCTTTTTTTTTTTTTTTTTTTTTTTTTTTTTTTTTTTTTTTTTTGCGCCTAGTGAATCCTGGATAATTAAATCCAATAGTAAAAAGAATACAAATTCCGCTGAAAATAAAAATAGAATATATATGAAAGTATATGATTATTTTTATATCCTATAATATAACCAAAATAGAAGAGATATATATGTGGTAGTATATAATAGCTTTTATATCCTCCCACTGAAGAGTTGCAATGAAAACCATTGTAATTAAAAGAATTAAAATTTTTACAAATATGATAAATTCCAGTGAAGGAGTTCTTGACACCTGACAGCAGCCTCTCTAAGTGGTCTTTCTTTGACCGAATTGAGCTGAGAATTTTGATTCGGTTGAGAGTTGAGTTGAGGTGATTTATACCTGAAGTTGAAGGTTGCACATCTACAATAGGAGTATCACTATTACTTTGAGTAACTGAATTAGAATTTGAGGGATCAACTTGATCTGTATTATCATTGCTTTGACCATCTGAATTGGAGAAATCTCTGCTTGTTTCAGCATCAGCTTCTCCACTAGAGACAGAGTGGGTAATACATAACTTCAATGGGTAGAGATGACAAATAGAATGATGACAGGTTTGTCCATCTCCCCTTTTTAAAACACACTCCCTGAATCTCTTGTCATCAACCAAACAATATCTTCCAGTCAACTCTGCCCAAAAGCACAAGGGTTTTAAGGCTTGTTAGGCTCTGAAATCAGAACTATATCTCCATTCTTAAATTCTGTTGAATCCAGCTCTGACTGATCGAAGATTTCTATTCTTGTCTGGTGCTAAAATTTAATAGGTAAGACTATACTATAATTTCCTGAAAGTCTCTAAAGCTCTTCCTTGAGCAGTTAGAATTATGGCAAAGTCTTGTCGTGACGAAGGAAGTTGTTTACATATGGAGGTAGAAACTTCATTGAATATGAGATTTGAATTGCCATAATGCTTCAAGAAAGAATTTGGAGCAATAATTTCCAAATCCTTATCTGATGACCTATAGGTTAAAGGTCTTGAATTGATAACATTGATAATATTTGAGCAATCGACTGGCCCCGCGCCTTATAAGGGCCTCGTGCGCATGCAGAGGCTAACAGATTTAACGCCAATATAAACAATAATGCAATATTTAATAATATATATTATATATATATATATATATTATTATATATATATATATATATACTATATATATATATATATATATATATATATATAATATATATAATATATATATATATATATATATATAATTATATATATATATATATATATAATATATATAATATATAATATATATATATATATATATATATATATAATATATATATATATATATATATCGCAATATATATATATATATATATATATATATAAATAAATAATGTCGTTTTTTGAGGTAAGTAGAGTTATGAAGGTTTCAAGTAAGTCACGGCTTCATATAACACCATATATTTGCAAGAGAAAACAATTTCAAAAGTTGTGGCTAATGCTGAGCCTATAGCAGAGACTATAGCTGAGACCCCAAGATCCTACAAAAATAATACAATAATAATTAGGACTTGGGAAGCTAAATAACTAACAATAATAAAAAAATAAGAAAATAATACATAATAATTATTTACATAGTCATAAATTATGTAGGCTAAGCAATGTTGGAGGCCCGTGGAATGATCAGCCGGAGCCTATTAGTGGAGGCCTACGATGGATTCTAAAGTTTTATTTTAAAGAAGAAAATATTTTGAATAAAATCTTTCACTAAACACAGCATTATATAATAATAATAAAAACCAAGTTCATACTAATCTGGATTTCTATCCAAAAAGAAGCTAGCTAAAAAGTTTAAAAAGTAATAATAAACACATATAAAATATTCACTTGCACTGATCACTATCGTTCCACGGGGCCTACATAGTATAATCAATTTATAAAGATATATTTATAATTTATAACTTTTAACATTATTTTCATCGCTTCACTAACTTACCACATAGACGGTAATAAATGTTTTATCATAAAAATGGTAAATTCAGTGTCTGAATATCATAAATTTGTAAAAAATAGCAGAGACGATATCGGCGGCGTCCGTTACACAAGCTGTTGCTATGCATCATAATTAAACAAAAGAATACCGACAACCGCATTCTTCGTTCGTTCGAAATTACGCTGCAATACTGTAAATTACCGTGCAAATACATGCCGTTTGATTACTTTCACAGTAGCGTACGGCTATATACCCCCTTGCAGTGCCAAAGGCACGATAACTTAATCGAGGTAGCGCGCTGGCCATCGTATATGCCGACCTCTGCTCGATAGTCTAGTAGGAGCTTGGGATGAAGTCTGGACAGGATTCCCAGATTGAGAGCGGGTGATCGGGCGAGTCAGAACGTCTGCATGTGTCGTAAGAGTAGCCCGAGGTGGAGGTGGAGGCAAAGAATCCTGAGCCGGAGTGGAGGGAGGCAAGGATGACGATGACCGTGCAGGTGGAGTCTGAGCCGGTCATATTGGTGCTGTTGGCTGAGGAGAAGGAGGAGGAGGTAGGATAAGGGAGAATGGTAGTGGGCAGGGAGTAGGAGGAGGAGGAGGAGAAGAAGGAGGAAGAGATGCAGGAGGAGAGATAGGAATGCGTTAAAAGAACGAGTTGAAGGGGGAGAAATTTGAAACAAAAGGTAAAGCGTCAGGGTCGAGAACAGGAAGAGGATTCGCCTCGAAGAAAGCAGGCTTTAAGGGCGGTCGATCGAAACGACATTCTGTGCGTGTGGGACGCTGGATCGTGAAAAATTTCTCTCCTTCCAAAGTATCACAGGAAAAGGTCCGTCGTACTTAGGTGGAGAGCGGTGCGGTTGGAGTCATGTCGAACGAAGAAATGGTGCAAGAAGAGAGGTCCTTAGGGATATAGGAAGGCACCTTGTGTGGACGAGAAGGAGTTGGTCTCCACGACGAAGCACAGGGCCTCAAGCGGGTAAGATAAGCAGCGGGTCGGCTGTAGAAGGAGGAGAGGACTGTGAAAAGAAGTCACCGGGAATACGAAGAGGAGAACCATACACTAATTCAGGCAGCCGAACAGTGCAAGTCCTCCTTAACAGCGGAGCGAATGCCAAGCATTACGAAGGGGAGAGCGTCAGTCCAATTTTTCGGATTGGGCTGAGCTAGAAAAGAAGCCTTTAAGCTGACGGTGGAAGCGTTCAATAATGCCGTTCGCTTTTTGATTGAAAGAAGTCGTGTGATTCTTCTCTGAACCAAGAAGATTCATGAAATCTCTCCATAAGAAGGATTCAAAAAGTCTACCTTGGTCCGCCGTTGTGACAAAAAGCGGCACACCAAAGCGCGAAATCGAATGGGTCACGAAAGCTTTAGCTATGGATTCCGCGTTGGCGAAAGAGAGAGGGATAGCCTCGGTCCATCGTGTGAACCGATCTATACACGTAAGAATTTATTTCTTACCGCGGGAGGGAGGCAGAGGTCCAACGATGTCGATGTGGACACGTTCAAAGCGAGCACCAGGGGGTAAGAAAGTGCCTAGAGGGGACTTGGTGTGACGGTGGACCTTAGAACGCTGGCAGGGAAAACAAGTGCGACACCAAGTTGCTACGTCGGCATTCAGATCAGGCCACACAAATCGGGCAGCCATCAGTTGGCGTGAAGCCTCAATGCCGGGTGGAAAGCGGAGTGAGATTGAGGAAACAGCCTTACGGAACGACTGCAGGTACGATAAGGACGAGGAGTACCCTGAAGAGAACAATCGCAAACAGAAGTTTCTTCTCTATCCTAGGGAGTTGGAGCCACTCCAGCTTGAGAGGAGATCTGTGGAAGTGGCAGGATCTTCGGCTAGTCTGGCACGTTGCCATATCCTCGTAGTAGCGTTGAAGTCGATGTTGGGTAAGGCTGAATCGCGTCGATTTCAATGCGGGAGAGAGCCGTCAGCAGTAAAGTTGTCAACACCTGTAAAATATGTCTGACATCAGTGGTGAACTGTGAGACAATCTCAAAGGTGACGAGGCTTCTCGAGGAAGAGTCCGTTCGTTCTGAGAGACCATAGCGAAGCGTAAGTGTTTGTGGATCAGTGAGGTATGTGGAACTCACGACCCTCCAAAGTAGCGGAAATGACGAAGCGGCGAGATCCTCCAAGTTTTAACTCCCTCCCAAAAGCATGTAGCGAGTCTCAGGTAGGTTGCCAACTTGCGAGAGAAAAAGGCGACAGGAGACCACACTCCGTTCAGGTGCTCTGGAGAAGCACCTCCGACAGCAAAATCGGAGGCATCTATCTGAACTCTTCGGAGCTGAGTCCTGAGGGTGAACTAAGAGTGTGGCCAGAAGCGAGTGCTTCTTTGGAGCTTCAAAAGCAGCAGTAGCTTCGTCAGAACCAGTCCACTTTCGTAGAACTGCCTCGGTGCTTGGGGCGAATGAGAGCGGTGAGGGGTCGAAGAATATCAGCGCCCGATTTGAGAAACGATGATAGAAGTTAAGCATGCCAAGGTACTGACGAAGCTGCTTTTGAGAGACAGGCCTAGGGAAGGTGCGAATGGCCTCGACGCGCTCTGGCAAGAGGACAAAATGCATCCGCTGAAACAGTGTGTCCTAAAAAGGTAAGAGAAGGGACACCAAACACACTTGCCGGGTTAAGACGCATGCCACATTCGTCCAACCTGGCAAAAAAGGCCGCGTAGATGTTGCTCATGCTCGGCAGGAGAAGAGGAAAGCTATGAGGAGGTCATCGAGATAAGCAAAGGCGAAAGGGAGACCTCCTAAGAACGTCATCGATGAACCTCTGGAAAGTTTGGGCTGCGCCCCGCAAACCAAACGGCATTCTGGTATACCTCAAAGAGGCCAAAGGGGTGATGAATGGCCGTCTTCGGTATTCGCTCTACTGCTACTCGGATTTTGGGGTAAGCTCTTATAAATCGCAGTTTTTGAAAAAGATGCTCTTACCC
>JABUQX010113693.1:0-5000 GCA_015478945.1 Trachelipus rathkii
AAGTTGTGTCTCTGGTTTGTGACTGTTTGTGGGGGTAGAGGACTTCCTTTTCCTCATGAAATATACGCTTTTCTGGTCCATAGCAGTTATTTACTTTTTTGATTTCATTTGTTTTACTGTTACAATGGTCATTTATTGCGGAGAAGAAGTTTGTGGTTTAACTTCTATGAAAATGGCTTATAAAGATAATACGTTGTTAAATCAAGGTGTGCATAATTAACTTCAGTCGGTTCCCTACATCGGTCCTCCTACTCCAGATTCAGCAGGTGTTTCCGCTTTTGTTGCCTTGCTACTACACCTGAAGTATTTCTGCGTAAACCTAAAGTGACTCATCGCTGGAAACGCCCTCGAACTCAAGTGCGCCAACTATCCCGAAAGGTGCCTCCCCGTCCTAGTCATTCTCGATTGTTACTCCATATGCTGCTCCGCCCTCCGGGAATAGCAAGCTGACACATCATTCCGATTATTACTTATTGGGCGATCTACTACCTCGCAAAGTTCTACTGAGCAAAAGACATTATTCTTAGGCGATGCACTTGATAAAGCTTTAGGGAGTTGAAGACTCTCCAGTCACGTTAATGAAAAATGGGTCAATTCTCGTTCAAGCACTACTTGAACCAAAGTTCCATCTTGTCATCCTTAACTTCTCTCGGAAACATCTCTTATTTCCACTCCTAATGAAATAAGAAACACATCCTAAGGCCTAATTTATTCTTCAGAAACAGAAAAAATGAAAGATATTGCTGTCCAAATTTTAGAAATTTTCCAGCAGAAAAGTTTCCCGTTCGTCGGATTTGCGCTGAAACCAATCCTTGTTTATTGGCTGACTTTTAGTACCCCTTTTCACCTTCAAGGTGCAAATAGGGTATGGACATAGCTAACAGGCTCGTACGTTTTACTCCCAGATCCAGACTTTGTTAAATGCAGCGGTTTTGGGTCATCCTCCTACAAATACTACATAGGGGACGCGATGATATATGCCCAGTCCTGAGAAGAATTTCACATTGCCATGTGAAACATCACACGGCAAAAAACTGTGTAGGAATCCATAGTGTTTCTCTTAAAATGACATGCTTGCCTGTTTGATAGGAGGTTTTGGAGTTAGTTATGCACCGCATACAAAATTTGACAAGCCGGAGAGATGCCATACAACCAGCTCAAAGACAATATCCTAACAAGACAAGGCAATCTATGCTACAACTGCAGCATCGCCTGTCACCCTGCTGCCGGCGCATTAATCCACCGACACTATTCCATTCCAGTAGATACTTTCCCAAATTCTAGTGAAACGCAAGCAGTTGCTGGAACCTGCCGTCTGCATTGCCATACTACGACTTACAATAGGCAAAAGCAGCCGCTTGATCAATGCTCCAGTTCAAAATGCCATGGCAATAACCCTACTCCGAGTACTAGTTTCAAATTAACAAACAATAAAATTAAGTTGATTCATCCAACACAAAGTTTGGAGAACATTTCCTGCCAAGACACTCTGTCCCATACCCTCCCGATGAGTTTGCCAAACTCACGTAAGAGGTTGCGTATATGTCTCTAATGAGTCTCCACTATACTCAAATTCCTGCAAAGATGTTCCCTAACCAAGGATCAGATTAATCACCAAGCTAAGCATTATTCCTATACAAAATATCGAATTTTTAAAACGAAACACATTGATCCAGTTAGCAAAAATGCAACTCAGAAGAGACCTCGTCATAAGTCTATTCCTGAGACAAAAAGCAATGACTTCAATAGATTGTACCAAAACAATCACAGCTATCGAACAACCCACCATCAATTCTCGATATCTTGCGTATTATTCTAGCTCTTCTGATCCTCTACCAAATTTGCCTATCTCAGCACCCTAAGGATTCTATACTTAGTGGATGATGGATGCATTGTCTAAGTGGAGCCTGTATGAGCTCTCTCTCTCTCTCTCTCTCTCTCTCTCCTCTCTCTCCCTCTTCTCTCTCTCTCTGCTCTCTCTCTCTCTCTCTCTCTCTCTCTCTCTCTACTCTCTCTCTCTCTCTCTCTTTGCTCTATCTCTTTCTCTATCTCTATCTCTATCTCTATCTTTATCTCTATCTCTATCTCTATCTCTATCTCTATCTCTATCTCTTCTCTATCTCTATCTCTCTCTCTATCTCTCTCTTATCTCCTCTTAATATCTCTCTCTCTCTCTCTGCCTCTCTCTCTCTCTCTCTCTCTCCTCTCTCTCTCTCTCTCCCTCTCTCTCGTCTCTCTCTCGCTCTCCCTCTCCCTCTCTCTCTCTCTCTCTCCTCTCATGCATTTGCAACTTCGAGAGAGAGAGATAAGCCCCATATTCTAAAAAAATGGTATCCGCTTATACAACAATTTCTTCGCTGCTGTCTCTCATAAGAACAAATCATTCTATGTTTTGGACCCCCCTCTCACATAGGGGTAACCTGGCACGAAACGCTGGCGCGAGGCCAAAATGGCCGCCTCTTCTTTCTCTTCTAGGTACCTCCCGGATGTCTAATTCGACAAGGACCGTCTCCCATCAACTGATTTCAATCTTACTCCGCGCACAAGGCTTCGTCTTATTGGCAATGTGCTGGACGAGTGAATCACGAGGGGCGAAAACTATAGGAAATATAAAGGCCGAACATTGGTGAGTGGACTATCCTCTGCACGTCGATAAGCGCATGAAACGAGGTGGAAACTTGCACGCCTGCCATATTAGCCCTCCAATTCACTCACAGCAACTACATGTCAAGGGATCCTCCTCCTCCAATCTGCAAATTTTCCCGCCGGCCATACCCTGCAATCTATTAATCATTATCTTCATTTGATTATCCCATTCGCCTCGTCATTTTCCTAAATATGGTCCATAACACCTAAATGTTTATCTCATCATCTTCATCTGATCCTCCCACTCTAATATTAACTCTTATTTTCTTTATCTCAGAACTGAATATTCTTCACTATGGTTTTAATGTAATATTGGGACTATTTATAATGTAAGGAAATCTTTTATTTAGGCTCTTTAAGTTTATTTTTTGACTAAATATTCATTTCCATGCCAAATTTTTTTTTACATTTATTTGTATGATCAGGACCCCCATAGGTTGATTAATTCAAACCAGTTGGCCGCTTCTGTGGTCCGGCGGTGGTTCCTGTACATAAAACTATATATATATATATATATATATATTATATATATATATATATATATATTATATAATATATTATAATATATAATATATATATATATATATATATATATAAACGTTTTTTGTAATTTTTATTATTATGATTATAATTATTTTTAGACTCATTATTATTATATAGAGTTATACATATAATAATACCTCTAAATATAGTGCAATGAAATATATATATATATATATATATATATATATATATATATATATATTATCTATGTATATTATATATATATATATTATATATATATATATATATATATATTATATATATATATATATATATATATATATATATATATATATAGTATATATATATATATATATATATACATATATATATATAATATAAATAATGAAAAATGATTGACGTTAATAGGTAAAACAATTGTTTCGCACTTTGTTCTAGCAAAAGAAAATTTTGGATCAAAGCATGTCTTAAAAATCTTACTAGCGCAATCTGCAGATCTAAAACTTTGATTTTCTCTCACAGTATATTATATATATATATAGAATATATATATATTATATATATATATATATATATATATATATATATATATATATATATTATATATATATATATATATATATATATATATATATATATATTATATATATATATTATATATATTATATATATATATATATATATATAGTATATATATATATTATATATATATATATATATATATATATATATATATAATATATATATATATATATATATATATATATATATATATATATATATATATATATATATATAAATATTATATATATATATATATATATATATATATATATATATATATATATATACTATATTATACTATAATATATAATATATATATATATATAATATATATATATATATATATATATATATATATATTATATATATATATATATATATATATAATATATATATATATATATATATATACGAAAAATTTTTATTGTAATTTTTTAAAATTTTGCGTGAAAAATTATGCAGGTTTTTCGTTTCTCAATTTCAATATCTAATATGACGAGTTTTAAGCTGACTATCTTAATCACTCTCATAGCCTCTCGTGCTAATTCTAGCATAATCTATGTTAAGATAAAATGAATCTGCGAAGAATTATTTAATATTTTGTTTCACTGTAGCATTTTCCTAGAGGGAGTAGGCGTCAAATTATTTTTGTTTTTTTTATAATTTCTTCATGTATGTATTTAGAGATTATTCTGTGATGCTTTAATAAGTCGTAAATGACAAGCTTCTGCCACAACAATATTATTATTATTAACTTTTATAATCTATAGTTAAAATAAGGTTTTTCTTCCTATTTGAATGACTTGATAACTTTTCGTCAATATTTATAAATTTTAATTGAAATTTTCATGTTATTAGTAAGAAAATTATTTTGTTCAATAAAACACTGAGGGAGCAGATTTAAAGGATTTTTATTTCCACTTTTTTATGTGTGGGTGTAGTGTGTGTATATGTGTGCTTGTGGAAAACATTTTTCCTGCCAAAGACACTGTTCCTAGCTACCGCGATAGGTCACCAAACCTCACCAAGAGGACTGTTGCCCTCTGTCCCCTAATCCGCTCAACTATTACCTCAATTCCTGCAAAAGATACTAAACACAAAGAAAAGAATAATCAGCCCAAGCTAAAGATTTGAACCGTCGGATTAAATCACCGCTAACCTCTAATAGAAAGGAGGTGACATGAAGGGGAGGTTGCAGGAATACTCTTTTCATAAAATCTCCCTGTTCTCCAGTGTCCTGCTACAAAACTAGACTTCATGGGCAGTGGCAGCACGATTCATTTGTC
>JABUQX010113693.1:10000-17567 GCA_015478945.1 Trachelipus rathkii
ACCTAACACCTAGGGGGATTAGTATGCTTTTGTTTTTACTGCTTTACTGCTTAAACTCATGTTTTACTGCTTTAAAACTCATGTTTTTAACTGCTTAACTTATAATGTTTTACTGCTTTTAAACTCACATATTTTATTAACATTTGACATACCTTAAAGCAGTAATTCAGTAAATCAATAGAGGTGTTTCCTAACACCTAAGGGATGCTGTTTTGTTTTAACCTGCTTTACAGCTTTAACTTTCTGCTTACTGCTTACTTTCTGCTTTACTGCTTTATCTTTCTGCTTTACTGCTTTAACTCATATGTTTTACTGTTTAACTCATATATTTATTAACATTATGTTTTTTATTTTGTTTTAAAATACTTTTATTCTATTTTTATTATTTTTTATTTATTTTTTATTATTATTTTTATTATTCTATTATTTTTTATTATTTTATTGTTTTATTATTATAGCTTAAGTGTTATTTACTCAATGCCTATTGTTTTATTATTTAAGAACACACATTCACTATGATTCTCTTGTAGACACATTCACTATGACACTTATCAACACATTAGACAGACACAACACACACACACATTCACTCATGTCACTCTTAACATTTACCCATAAGCGACTTATCATTTTACAACACATACACAGAATTACTTACACTCACACACAGATTTTACTTACACACGCAGATTACTTACACTCACACAGATTTACTTTACATTCACACACAAGATTTTACTTACATTTAGCACTTACACCACACACACACACATCACACACACACACACATACACACACACACACTCACAGATTTACTTACACACGCAGATTTACTTACACACATAACGTATAATTTATTTTAAACATTTTGTTTTAATTAAGCAAGTACAATTTATATTACTCGTTCAAATATGGCTAACATAATTTCAAAGTTTATGCAAACTTCTCTTGTAAAGGAATCATAGTCATTGGTCAAGAATTTATAATTAAACTGTTAGTAGTCTTGTTTATAAATTTTTATACTATCAAGTTTTTAAAATAACTTTTACTAAAAATTTATGAAATTTTATTAAAAACATAATATTTTACGTACCTTAAGCATAAATCAGTAAATCCAGTAAGGTCAGCCCCCTACACCCTCCTACAGCAAGCTAATGCACGTTTTTGTCTATTGAACTATACTGCTTTAACATCATCTTTAGCCAATGTAATAAGTATAAAAGAACAAAATAAAGTTTTTCTCTGCTAACATAACATGTATTTTTTATTAAAATCTTTCTAAGTTCTTATTTAAAAACAACAATTATTCACATTTATATTATTAACTCGATGTTAACTAAAAATATTTCAAAGTTTTTTTAAAATAATTCGGGTTTTATTTATATTATTTATTATTATAATATTTCATTGACAATCCATCACGAGAAACACAACAACCCGTACTCCTTACAGATACGAAACTGACCTCTCTCTGTGAAATGGGTTGTAGGATAATCCTTTTTGTATCCCGGGGGCGATTTAGACCTAATTCCAGGTCAAAATATATTTCGAACTGACCTTTTTCTGTAAAATGTGGTGCAATAACTACGTTTGGCCTAAATTTAGGCCTGAATTTAGGATAAGCCTTTTGTATCCCATGCTGATTTAATCCTAATACCAGGTCAAATAGGTGAATTCCAAGTATAGACAGAATCATTGTTAATATTATTTTTATAAATATATTTTCTAACTGAAACATGCTGGATCGGTAAGATCCTTTAAGCAGGTAAGAAGGAGAATGTTTTCCTTAACTTGTGTTTGGTCGGAGTAGTTTTCCCCTAGCTCATAAGCTAACCACCAGGGCTCAGCAATGAGCCCCACCCGCAAAGGCAAAGCCAAACCCGCACCCGCTGGTGCGTTCCGCCGCGTCTCCGCCCGCCGCGTGCGCCCGCAGGCGCAATATTTCCCCGCGTTCCCGCCCGCCGCGTGCGCCAGCAGGCGCAATATTTTCCGCGTTCCCGCCCACCGAGCAGGTAAGAAGGAAATGTTTAACCCTTCCTTGTGAGTGGACGGAGTAATTCTTTTCTCTATATGACCTCGTATGTTATTGGTCGAGAAATATTTTATCGCTTTTTGGTTTACGTATGTAAAACATGTTTTTCATATCCTGAACCTGGGACTCGTTTATTTAAACTCTTAACATACATGTAATTCTTTATTTAAGAAAGTAAAATAAGGATAATAAAAACCTTACTATATAATTAGAAATTTAATAATCATTATCGTTACAAGTAATTAATATATATTATATAATATATATAATATATATATATATAATATATATATAACTATATATATAATTATATATAATATATATATAATATATATAATATATATATATATATATATTATATATATAATATACTATATATATAAGGCTAAAATTAAATATATACAAGAGTGTTAAATATATTTACAATGATTTTATATATATAAGGTTCACATTAAATATAATACAGGAATATTATTATATATAACACTTCCACATACATTTTACACATAATGTTTATGATTATTTTATATTAAAATTCTCCAAATCTTTGCAAATATGGCCAATCATTTATATCATTATCGATGATATAGTTTTTCGTGTCTCATTAATACATTCAGTTAACACATACGTAAAAAGTTCCCAGCTCATGATATCAATAGTAATAACTTTCATTCGGGGTCCACCTGCCATAAATACTTCTTGCCCATTGTTTTCTAAGTAAGATAAATGAATTTCGTACGTCTATAGAACTTAAGGAAGCGATCGATGATGTGCGTAGGATCATCAATCAGGGTTTTCTTAAATGCGTAGTATTCTTGGTATAACATGTAATGAATTACGGTCACGTAATTAGATAACACTATTATAGTTTCTTTCATCTGTATTAAACATTCGCTTACGTACCTCTAACATATATTTCATCTGCGCTAGGCCTGAAATGTAGAATCCAAATGATGTAGGTTCAAATACTGCTGTTTCATTATTTCTCTCCCATAATCTAACTTCCAAACTGATTATGTTTTGATGTTTATAAAATGCTAGAGTAAGGTGCTTATCGCTGGTTTCTTCACACAGGCTAATAACTGTTTCAGTCCAGTTTAAAGCTGAGCTTGGTTTAAAGTATTCTGTAAGCCACTCTTCAGTGTGATTACATATACAAAGTAATTCATCTGGACTCACGAAAATACGCTTGGTATTATAACAGGGTGATTGGGTAGCACACTTGAAAAATTCAAATCCATCGGGTTTTCTTTTATATAAGAATGAAACCCTACTTCCGGGAATCTTGATTTCCCACTGGATAATGTCTTGGATTGAGGTATACTTGTTAAGGTGATTCATGATATACACTTAGTGAAAATAGAACGAGTTTGGTTCTAAAACAGTCCGCTTGTGCACCGCTTTAACAGCTAAAACGAGTATGAATTTTAAAATGAGTTTTGGGTCTAAAACACCACGCCATCCTCAAAATATAATTTTTCATCCAATCACAAGATAAGGTTTCAGGATATGAAAAAAACATGTTTTACATACGTAAAACCAAAAAAGCGATAAATAATTCTCGACCAATCACATACGAGGTCATATAGAGAATAAGGATTACTCCGTCCACTCACAAGAAAGGTAAACATTTCCTTCTTACCTGCTCGGTGGGCGGGAACGCGGAAATATTGCGCCTGCGGGCGCACGCGGCGGGCGGGGACGCGGCGGGACGCACCAGCGGGTGCGGGGTTGGCTGCCTTTGCGGGTGGGGCTCATGCTGAGCCCTGGTGGTTAGCTTATGAGATAGAGATAAGGTTTACTCCGTCCACTCACAAGAAAGGAAAGCATTTCCTTCTTACCTGCTTAAAGGATCTTACCGATCCAGCATGTTTCAGTTTGAAATATATTTATAAAAATAATAATAACAATGATTCTTGTCTATACTGGAATTACCTTTATGAGACCTGGTATTAGGAATTAAATTAGACCGTCTACAAAAAGGCTTATCCTAAATTCAGGCCTAAATTTAGGCCTAACGTAGTTATTGCACCACATTTTACAGAAAAAGGTCAGTTTGAAATATATTTTGACCTGGAATTAGGCTTAAATCGCCCCGGGATACAAAAACGGATTATCCTATACAACGGAACATTTTACAGAGAGAGGGTCAGTTTCGTATCTGAGGAGTACGGGTTGTTTGTGTTTTCATCGTGATGGAATTGTCAATGTACATATAATAATAATAATATAAGAAAATCCGAATTATTTAAAAAACTTTGAAATATTTTTAGTTAACATCGAGCGAATAATATAAATGTAAGTGAATAATTGTTATTTTAAATAAGAACTTAGAAAGATTTAATAAAATACATGTTATGTTAGCAGAGAAGAACTTATTTTGTTCTTTTTATACTTATTACATGGCTAAAGATGATGTAAAGCAGTAAGTCAATAGAACAAAACGTGGCATAGCTTGGTGTAGAGGGGTGCTAGGGGCTGACCTTACTGATTTACTGATTTATTGCTTTAAGGTACGTAAAATATATGTTTTTAATAAAATTTCATAAAATTTTAGTAAAAGTTATTTTAAAACTTGATAGTTATAAAATTTATAAACAAAAAGTATTAACAGTTAAAAATAAATTCTTTGTTTCAAAAGGTAATGAATTGATTTTATTATGAAGTTTTAAGAAGCTTTGTGAAATATTTTAGCTATATTTGAACGAGTAATATAAATGTACGTGCTTAATTAAAACAAAATGTTTTAATAAATTATACGTTATGTGTGTAAGTAAATCTGCGTGTGTAAGTAAATCTGTGTGTGAGTGTAAGTAAATCTGTGTGTGTGTGTGTGGTGTGTGTGTGTGTGTGTAAGTGTAAATGTAAGTAAATCTGTGTGTGAATGTAAGTAAATCTGTGTGAGTGTAAGTAAATCTGCGTGTGTAAGTAAATCTGTGTGTGAGTGTAAGTAATTCTGTGTATGTGTGTAAATGTAAGTGTCTATGGGTAAATGTAAGTGACATAGTGATTGTTGTTGTGTGTGTGTGTGTGTGTGTGTGTGTGTGTGTATAAGTGTCATAGTGAATGTGTGTATAAGTGTCATAGTGAATGTGTGTTCTAAATAATAATAACAATAGGCATGAAGTAAATAACACTAAGTATAATAATAAAAATAAAATAATAAAAATAATAAAATATAAAAATAATAATAAAAATAAATAAAAATAATAAAATAAATAAAAAGTATTAAAACAAAATAAAAAAACATAATGTTAATAAATATATGAGTTAAAACAGTAAAACATATGAGTTAAAGCAGTAAAGCAGAAAGTTAAAGCAGTAAAGCAGAAAGTTAAAGCAGTAAAGCAGAAAGTTAAAGCAGTAAAGCAGTAAAACAAAAGCATACTAAGCCGGTCTTAGGTAACACCTCTATTGATTTACTGATTTACCTGCTTTAAGGTATGTAATGATAATAAATATATGTGAGTTAAGGCAGTAAAACATATAAGTTTAAAGCAGTAAAACATGAGTTAAAGCAGTAAAACATGAGTTAAGCAGTAAAAACAGTAAAACAAAAGCGATAACTTAATCCCCCTTTAGGTTTAGGTAACACCTCTATGATTTACTGATTTACTGCTTAAAGGCATGTAAAAATTAATAAATTTGTGAGTTAAAGCAGTAAAACATATAAGTTAAAGCAGTAAACATGAGTTAAAGCAGTAAACATGATTTAAGCAGTAAAACAGTAAAACAAAAAGCATACTAATCCCCCCCCCCTAGGTGTTAGGTAACACCTCATGATTTACTGTACTGCTTTAAGGTCTGTAAAGTATATTTTTTTAATAAAAATTTCGTACAATTGTAGTAAATAAAAATGTTTATATATCGGTCACTCTGGTTTTTTTCTTCCTACATACAATTTTTAAAAAATTTATAAATTAAAAAGTACTAAGAAGTAAAAATATAAAAGATGTCTGTAATGAGTACAGTTTTAGGCTCGCGAAAATGTTTTTAATAAATAATCTCATTATATATTAAAATATTATGTGGTTGGGCTAAAAATTGCCCTGGAAGACCAAAGGGTTGGTCGTGTGTTTATACGTGTGTATAAGTGTAAATGTAAGTGTAAGTGGCATAGTGAATGTGTGTATAGTGGCATAGTGAATGGTGTGTATAAGTGTAAGTGGGTGTGTGTATGTGTGTGTGTTTTTTGTGACCGCTGTGTGTATTAGTGTAAATGTAAGTGTCTAATGTAAGTGTCATAGTGAATGCATTAGTGAATAGTGTGTAATAAGGTGCATAGTGAATGTGTGTATAAGTGAATGTGTGTGTTGTGGTTAGTGTCCATAGTGATGTGGTTGTGTGTAGTGTAGTTAAGGTATAAGTGTGGTGTGTGTGTGTGTGTGTGTGTGTGTGTGTAAGTAAATCTGTGTGTGTGTGTGGTGTGTGTGTGGTGTGTGTCCGCGGATGGAAATAAGTTAGGATAGATCCATACAGGTCAGGTACCTACATGACCTCATGTTAGCACAGATACCTACCAAAGGATAGGCATCAGTTACCTGGATGAGCTCAAGGCGGGGTGGAGGCTAGGTGCAGGTGTAGGCTGGGTGTAGGCTAGGTGTAGGTGTACGCTAGGTGTAGGTGTAGGTTAGGTTAGGTTAGGTTAGGTTAGGTTTAGGTTAGGAGTAGGTTAGGGTTATTAAGTTTAAGTTTAAATTTAGGTTTAGGTTTAGGTTAGGTGCAGGTGCAGGATAGGTATAGGGTATCCGGCAAGGTCAAGGCCGAAATATCATGGTTAAACAAGGTTAATATATATATATATATATATATATATATACTATATATATATATATATATATATATATTATAATATATATATATATAGTATATTATTATATATAATATTATTACTACGATGTAAGAAACTTATAAAAAACCATGAAACTCATAAGCATAATATATATATATATACTGTCCACGTGCCTCTTTAACTTTGTGCTTCTAGTTGGATCGGCCACGTGGTACTCTCTCTCTCTCTCTCTCTCTCTCTCTCTCTCTCTCTCTCTCTTCTCTCTCTCACTCTCTCTCTCTCTTCCTCTCTCTTCTCTCTCCTCTCTCTATTCTCGCTCGCAGTCGCTTTTTGTAGTGCGCAGGCGCATGTTTGGATCGTAAAAAGCCACGTGTTAGGTCGCTGGACTAAACCTAATACCAAAAATAAAAACAAAAAATATGAAATAAAAACTATGTGTAATTAAAAAATAAAATCACATATTACATATGAAATAATTCGAATAAAAAATGAATAAATATTTCAAATAAAATTTAAATAAATTTTTTCGAATCTAAAGAGAAATAACAATAATAGCATGGACGTCTGCCACGTGATTTTACGATCGCATTCAAGTGCAACGCTTCATGGGCAGTTCAGTGTTGATGTGAAGTTCCCTCAGATCTAACAATATGTAATCATTAAAAATGATTTCAAATAAGAAAAATTATTCAGTGTCTCAACTCGCAACGTCTAAAAGCGTAAAAAGTTCTGATCTGTCTACC
>JABUQX010113694.1:0-2500 GCA_015478945.1 Trachelipus rathkii
GATAATAATAATTAATAATATAATATATATATAATAATGAATAATTAATAATAATAATAATAGTAAGTAATATAATAATAATGATAATAATAATAATACTAATAAGTAATAATAATAATGGTATAATAATAACTGAATAATTCTAATAATAATAATAATATTTTTATAAAAAAAAAAGGTAAATTAATAATAATAATAATAATAATAATAATAATAATAATAATAATAATAATAATAATAATAATAATAATAATAATAATAATAATAATAATAATATAAAAAAATAATTAAATAATAATAATAATAATAAAATAATAATAAAAATAATAATAATAATAATAATAAATAATAATGAAATGAATAATAATAAGAAATCAGAGAAATAATAAAAGTATAATAATAAAAGAATGAATAATGAATAATTATAATTATGAATAATAATATAATAATAATAATAATAATAATAATAAGTTTTTTGAAATATAATATATATATATATATATATATATATATATATATATATATTATATATATTTATATATATATATATATATATATATATATATATATATATATATATATATATATATATATATATATATATATTGTCACTATTCCCTAATATGAATTATTCGGGACACTACAACAACACGAGAGACCATCCAGTCCGATTGGGAAACGGTGGATAAAGGTACTTGGTATCTTTGGAAGTCGACTCTCCTGACTTCTCCTAAGTTACTTTATTTAAGCAGTTATTATAACTAAATATGTAAAAAGAAAGTACATTTGGTAATGGTGAGTGTTTGTGTGTAGGTGTGTGTGTGTGTGTGTGTGTGTATTGGAAAATTTTTGATTAGTATGCATTAATATTTATTGCATCTTAGATCTATACCTCCTAATCTACACCATAGTATCACTTCTTTACATTAACACCGGTAACAGCATATCCTCATGCAGAACCCTGTCCCTTTCAAGACTTAGTCCCACGGATTTAATTTCACCAGCCACCATCCAGCCATTCAAAATTTTCCTACTACACTCTGCATCACCCGTTCCCATTTCATTTAACATATAACATAAATATTTAAACAGATAATTGTTCCAATTGCTCACCACTCAACAACATTTCACAACGAGGACTCTCCTCACCCTACTCTTGTCTACATTTACTTTTAAACCCTTCTTTTTGAACACTATACCAAACTCCTATACCAATCCTCTCAAACTTTCTTCAGATTCACCACAAAAAAACAAATCATCAACGTACAATAAACAAGGCACCCTACGCTCTCTCTTCTATTCTCCATCAGTCTAACACCCTCCACTACCTCTAACTCTTTCATCACCCCATCCATATACAAATTAAATAGCCATGGAGACATAACACATACCTCACTCAACTCTAAATATTAAACAATTCACTTTCCATTCCATTTATTCTTGTACAAACCACTATCGACATAAATACTTTTGATTATATTCAGAAGCCTACGGCCCTCACCTCTACTTTGATTTTCTACTTCTTCTACACAATGTCTTAAACTGAAGATCAGATTATATATATATATATATTTATTTGATCATTATATAATACATAATATATATATATATATAATATATATATATATATATATATATATATATATATATATATATATATATATATATATATATATATATATATATATATATATAAACGATGGTAACGCTATAATTGATAATTATATCAATAATCATTCGTTTTAAATATAAAGTTTTTAGACAAATTTTTTCAGTCTCACTATTTTCGATTTTTTATCGTCTCTGCTCTCTCATCCTGCCTCTACTCTTCTCTTCTCTCTCCATCCTCCTCTCTTCTCTCTCGCTCTCTCTCGCTCATCCTCTACTCTCTCATCCTCTTCTCCTCTCTCTCTCTCTGGCTTCATGGTGAATGAACACTAACACTTTTATCTTTATAATGTATATAATCTATATATATATATATATATATATATATAATATATATATATAATTATATATATATATACTATGATATATATATAATATAGTATATATATATAATATATATCATATATATATATATACATATATATTATTATATATATATATATATATATTTACATGGGCGTAGGCTGGGGGTGCAGGGGGGGACTTTCATCCCCCCTAAATCTTGGCGAAATAGAAATTTGAACCTATATGTTTTGCCAGACGACGTTTTTAACGGTTTAGTAGAAGAAAAACTCAAAAACTCAATGCTATAGATAATGAGTAATAATTAACTAATTACTGACGTATATGATAACTTATTCTAAAGTTTTAATGTGTTTTCGTTTTCATATTGCCTTGAAGTCAACTAACAACTAGCTTTGTGTTTTTATACAGCTGGATTCTCGACATTATTCTCGATCTCCGCTAACTTCAGTATGTCGATAGGCAATTTGGCGGTTGCTAAAGCTGTTAAAATCATCTTCGGAAGGTGTACGGCGCTGATATTCAAGCT